>JAVTVY010043960.1:0-199255 GCA_036873755.1 Hanleya hanleyi | reverse complement strand
CGTTCGCTACAATGTTGCGGCGACCGTGAACACCTGGTCTGGCGTCTGCGTGAGTGAGCTCACGTGCCGAACACCTGCCTCCCCGAGATCAAGGCATGTCCAGACTTGTTCTGGGTTGTGCAGTTCTGCCATGCAGAGGACGGGTACTAGGAATGCATATTAAATCTATATTACCATTTATGGGATGCATGTACTGACTTGTATTTGGGGTTTTTCCATCACGGGGAGATCACGTGATAGGTCAAGATCATATTGAATGATAGGAATGCATGTACTGACCTGTTCATCGGTGACCACAAACAAAAAGGGGATTCCCCTTTGGCATCGATGGTGCTGCCCTCTAGAGGCAGAGTGGGTGCATGTAAAATTTCTTCAGATATAAAATACGGAACACGGACTTTACCCTAGAATATACTCCTATCGACTCTATTCCAAAGGGCTAATATCGGTCCCCGGGCTTATCGGGGTGAGAGAGGTAGGGTGGGGGAGTGGGTGTATGTAAATTTAGGATTTGTCCCGAAAATATAAGAAGCGGAACACGGACTTTACCCTACAATAGGGGAAAACTCCTATCAACCCTATCTCAAAGGGCTAATATCGGGCCCTGGCTTATCGGGGCCTGCTGAGAGAGGTAGGGTGGGGGAGTGGGTGCATGTAAATTTAGGATTTGTCCCGAAAATATAAAAAGCGGAACACGGACTTTACCACTACAATAGAGGAAACCCCATATCAACCTTGTCCAAAAGGGCTAATATCGGTTTCCGGGCCTATCGAAGTGTGGGTGCATGGGTGGGTGCATGTAAAATGAGGATTTGTCCCCGAAAATATAAAAAGCGGAACACGGCCTTTACCCCTACAATAGGGGAAAACTCCTAGCAACCCTGTCCCAAAGGGCGAATATCGGTCCCTGGCTTATCGGGGTCTGCCTATCAAGTCATGGGTGGGTGCATGTAAAATGCGGATTTGTCCCCGAAAATATAAAAAGCGGAACACGGACTTTACCTCTACAATAGGGGCTTGTATTATACAATATACGGGAAAATGCCTGTATGGGGTATGGGGGGTGGTAATTTTTGTTTGTGAGTGGGATCCGACTGGACTAATGTATCGTCCGTTTTCATCATTTTGCGCTGGCCGTAGTATAGAAAGCAGGCATTCTGGGGATTCGTGGAGGTTTGTTGAGTGATTGAGGGCCCATACCTGGTCAAATGGACCGTGTGGGGTATCAGTTTTACATCCGGGTCCTCATCTTACATTTAGGAGTAGTATAGAAAGCAACAATTTTGGGGCCCCGAGCTCCGAGCTCCGAGCTCCTGCCTGCCTCATCAAGGATGAGAGATGAGAGAACAACAACAACATGTTTTTTTTCATATGGTTTATTCTCCCCTCCAGTACATCATACCCACGCTGGGGGAGCCGCGTTGGGTATGTTTACAATTCAAGAAGACTCTTGTCCAATCAGAGGCCGCCATTTGGCGCTGTATCAGTCATATTCGTTTTTGCCCGTTACTGCGTTAGATGTATTCTCGGCTGCTCTTGTCCAATCAGAAGTCGCCGTTTCAGAAACTTTCATCTTTGCTCGGTGTGACCTAATCGTCGTCGGACAGGCCTGGATATTGTTTGGGCAGCATGTCCCGAAAGAGTTGTTTGCGCATCCTGATCGCATTTTCCAGGGCCTCAGTGGGTGGTAGCCCCATATCCTCTTCCAGGTGACGCTTGGTCTTCATGATGGACCTGTGCGTGGGGTCGCCTTTCATTTCAAGCGGTAGTAAGGCATACTGTTCATAGATCCGGATGTTTTCCTGATGCAGGGGCGCATTTGGGTGTACGCCTGTTGTAAGTTATCCTGTCCGGCGTTCTCGATCGCTACAGCATGAGTATTGATAGCTGCTGTCACAATACGATCCCAGAAGGAAGGTTCTGCCTCACTTTCCTGGTATGTAGGCTGACTATCTGAGATGAAGCTCTCCGTATCAGTATATAGACTCTCAGCAATCTCACTTTCCTGGGATGTAGGCTGACTATCTGAGGTCAAGCTCTCCTTATCAGTAGATAGACTCTCATCAATTTCTGTATCGGCTTCTTGTGCCTCGGAGTCTTCAATCCCATGTATATTTCTCTCGTGTCGCATCATATCGTAACGTCTGGTGAACGTGCGTTGGCACTCAGAGCAAGTAAAAGCCATATTGATGGTTGAACGTCGACTGTGCGTGTTTTGGCAATACACTTGCTTTTATAGACAGTAACGCCCGTCAACGCTTAGCTTAACGCTTCAACGCCCTGGTGAACTAGCTCAGAAGCCCTGATTTTCATGGAATTGCCACCAATACATCGAAATGCAGTGACGCCCGTCAACGCCCGTCGTTACGCCTTAACGCCCGTCTCAACGCCCGTCAACACCCGTCGTCACGCCTTAACGCCCGTCTCAATACCTTAACGCCCTATCTTCACGCCTTAACGCCCGTCTCAGCGCCTTAACGAGCGATAAAGGGCTTTTGGAGGCCGATTAACCTTTGAACTCTGAGTGCACTTTCGGTCACGTGACCGGAAGTGACCTTTGACCAGGTGACCGGAAGTGACCTTTGACCCTGCGCTGCTCGGAAGTGACGTCATCGTACGCAGGCGCACACACACATATTCCACCACCATCACCACCACCACCGCCACCACCGCCACCACCGGGCGTTGACGGAGCTCGGAAGTGACATTTGCATATGACCTCTGTGAGGTCACTTCCGCTTCCGTTCACGTGACCGGAACTGCCCTTTGACCCCTGCGCGCGCGCTAACAATACCGGATAAAAATTGCGCGCAGGGGGCAAAGGTCAGTTCCGGTCACGTGAACGGAAGCGGAAGTGACCTCACAGAGGTCATATGCAAATGTCACTTCCGAGCTCTGAGCTCAACAGGCTTTGAGCTCCAAGAGCTCTGATCCAAGAGCTCTGCCACACGGGAGCTCTCAGCACCACCACCGGGCGTTGACGCCCGTCAACGCCCGGTGGTGGCGGTGGTGGCGGTGGTGGTGGTGATGGTGGAATATGTGTGTGTGCGCCTGCGTACGATGACGTCACTTCCGAGCAGCTCAGGGTCAAAGGTCACTTCCGGTCACCTGGTCAAAGGCCACTCCCGGTCACGTGACCGAAAGTGCACTCAGAATTCAAAGGTTAATCGGCCTCCAAAAGCCCTTTATCGCTCGTTAAGGCACTGAGACGCTGAGGCCCTGGTCACTGTTTACAAGTATCGTTTGTCTGCAACATGGCTGACGGTGGTCGCTTCGTAGATTGTACGATGAAAATCTACAAGAACTGTTACAAAATAGGGACAGTAATAACGCAAAAAATGTTATACAGGCGTCTCAATACTACGGGTCTACTGTCAAGCAAAAGATATTAATTTCGGTATTCTTTCGTCGATAACGAAAGAACAACTAATTGGTGAATTTCTCTTCTCAAACTCTTTGCTGAGTTGAGAAAGAAGGATGGAGATAAATACTCTCGTTCGTCGATGGTAAGCATACGTTTCGGTCTCCTGAATATTCAAGAGGTAGAATAATTTGTTATATGTAATTTCTATCTGCACTGCCAAAGTAATCCATTTCATTCTCATCTCAAAACTGGATTAAATTTACACTGTCGATGTCACCCAATCAAATGAGTTCACCGTGATCTAAATAGGATTTATGAATGAAGTGTGTGAAGCCAGTGGCTACATTGTATCAAAACATCCAGGGTTTGTGAAACGTTTCTGAAACTTTAAATTCTCAGTATTATTCTAGTCAGATTGGAGATTTATCCATGAACTATTCATAAAATTGTATCTGTGTGTCTTATTTTCGATAACACACAGCTGCATGACAGAAAGTATTCGCCAAACAGCGTTTTTGAAAAGGAGTAATAACATTATCATGCGCTAGTCTGGCGTCATAGCGATAATTCACTGCATTTAATAAATTCGGTATAGTAAAACACTTATAAACTTGTGACGGAGTCAATATCACGAAACCTGGACCCTTGGCCAGACTTGGCCGAAGCGACCTGACCTCGGCCTGCGGCCTCGGTCAGGTCTGCTTTGCCAAGTCTGACCTCGGGTCCAGGTGTCATGATATTGACTCCGTCACAAGTTAATAAGTGTATAATACTACTGGCGTGTATGCGCGGTCAGCCAGCAATTGTTACCTGCCCGTTTGGACTAATGGTTGAGTCGAGCAGGATGAAACTGCAGATATCAGTTAGTAAAAAGGGAAGAAGAATTATTACACTGTCAGAAATAGGTGAACTTTCTTATCATAAAATTAGGGAAGGGCCAATTTGTGCGAAACAGTTGGAAGTCTGGAGTGCACCTAAAGTAAAAAGTTGTCGCTAAATGTCACTGCACGGCCCATTCGGAACTCCCGAGCGGAAATCTACGAAGGGGACCGATTCTACGCTCGGGGGACGACAACATGAATTTCCTATGAATCTCCAGATGTGACGCGCCGGAACGGTTTAATACGCATGGCTCCGAAGCCCAATCACTCTCGCGGAAGCCTTAATCCCCGACCAGCAAATATTTCCCTGCGAGTCTCTGATTTACGTCAGATATTCTAAAAACTGTTTATTCTTTTCATTCGAAGCACGTTTCAATAGAAAACCATCAGTTTAAATGGTACACACGCCACGTATTGGCAAGATATAATTCCCGTGACGTCACTGACAGTTCCCTGACAGACCGAAACACACGTGACCACGCTCTGGTCCAATATGGCGTCAATGGCCTTCGAGGGACATCTCAAACCGGATATCCCCGAGAAGTTGCGAATGTGCACGGCCTGATATGCGTAATGACGTCATTTACAACCTGCGGGACAAGAGCTGTTCACGTTGAGGCCGTAATCACGTTAAGGGCCTGGTACACACGAACCAGTTTTCGTTGACAAGTGAGACCAAATTTATTGGACTCCGTACTGGTCATTGCCTTTCTTCTAAGCTTGTATTAAAGACGATGACTGTACAAGAGCAGGATACAGCGAAAGGCCGTAACAGTCTTCCAAATTTGGTTCCACTTGTCTGGGTCGTGTGTACCAGGCCTAATTTGTCAGAAGGGCAGACATGGGAAATCACGATGACTGTCATTTTGCTGAGTATCATAATCAGAGGAAGAAAGAAAGGGCTCCGTTTATCGAATCTAATGAACCATTAATACGCCATAGACAGATATATTTCTGGATTTGAACACTTAACACGCCAGTCAAGAGCACACGCAAGTTATGACACTGTCAGTATTTCCAAAATAACCTGGGAGCATTGAAGATTTTCTGTGATTCGCAACAAATCTTCCTAAGATAAAACAAGTGAGAAATGACTACATTGTAGTCAAAACCTGCGGCAGTGGCAATAATACAGCGAAAGACATATCAGCGGAGGTAGTGGTAATTGTAGAAAAAAAAGCGCCATCTGCAAGTGTTTTCATGCCAAGGGAAGTAATTTTCAACTTCTAACACACAATTGTAGGAATTGACTAATAGGTTTGATACCATATATATATATTCACTTTCCCCTTTCAAAATCCGACGATTTTGACTGGTCCGTGCCGTCTATACTGAATTGACGGACGAAGTCGCAATGATCGCTTTGGCAATGTCTTGGTACAAGTATCGTGTATTCCAAGTTTCAAAACATTCGGTTCAGCCGTTGATTTTTGCAAATGAAAAAGGCTTTCAAATATTTGGAAATCCAAACATATTTCAAGGATTTAGTCATAGCGCGAACATCTACGCTCTTCAGTCTCCCTTCTCGCTTACTTTGCCGAGCAAAATGGAAAATTGATATTTCCTTCAAAGTTAATTTTCAATGAATTTATTATCAGGTCTATCACTTTGATCTGTGAAACTATGGAATGAGGTTGAAGGCTTTATCGAACTGTTCAAGAGGCATAATGACATTTGTCACGATTCAAATTGAGGCCTGTGACAGTCTTGATATTCGATTAGAATAATAAATTAAGTTTCTGCATTTATGTGCGTTATCATCTGCAAACTAAATACGGTACCTTGACACTCTTTTCCATGCAGCAAGCCAATATCAATACATGGTTTGCTCCTTCTATACAAATGATTACCTATTTCATCCTTAGGAGATATCACCTCATCCGACATGTTTGGTCAAGCCTTTTCGAAGGTTGATGATTTTATTAATTTCTTTTTTTTAAATCAAATTCTGCAAATAAGAAACATTTCTTGTCAGTATCTATGGATATCTCCCTATAATCAATTTGCGAATATGCTTGTCATTAAGTCATTCGGAAGGTGATTTAAGTGCGAAATTTCAGGGTTAGTTCCGGTAATATGGCGGCGAGGGTGGACGTGTGTGACTGAGTGGTGCTGAAAATTTCGGTGGTCACCTATAATTATCGGTTTAAATGAATTCATCGTCGCACAAGTCAACTGCTAAATTGAAAGTAAAGCGGAGTGAGAAAAAAGAACCCGAAAACGTAAGGTATAATTTGAGAAATACTGCTCTGTCTGTGGATAGCCCTGACAAAGAACCGGTTTGCACGGACCAAATCGACGTGGCCAATATGGCGGACAAGCCACAATCAACAACTATCTTATCCGGGGTTGAGAAACTAATAAGTGCTCTTGACACTAAACTATCAGGAAAATTAGACCGGATAGTGGATGACTTGCAAAATGTGAAGCACGAACTACAAGAAACCAAGAGAAACTTTCAAAAGTTGACCAGCGCTTAGTGGAAAACGAGGGGTGTGTGACTGAGGTCACTACACGGGTGAGTGAAACTGAGAAGGAACTACGTAATGAACTTACTGAATTAAAACGGCAGATTTTGCTGAAGGATATTCATGACCGGAAAGTCAACTTGCTCATCTATGGTATTCCCATGGACGAAAAAACTGAAACAAACCCGGCCGATACGGAGTCACTCTTCAGAAAATTTATGATAGACGACCTCAATATTAGAGCAGATTTAGTGCAACACATTCAATTTGTAGTGGTACATAGAATGTCATACAAACCACGGAAAGCCTCGACTTCGAGTCCCGAAGAAAAAGAACCAGCCCCACCAGCAATTATCGTGGTATTTCAAAAAATACCTGATCGTGACCTAGTTCTAAACTCAAGCAGTGAGCTTTTAGGTACCGGTAAACGTATAACTATCCGCACAGATTTACCACCAGCGTTAAAAATCGAACGCAGCCGCCTGTCATCTGTTGCATACTCAATCAGGAAAGAACGTGGTCTCCAGACACGAATTCGTACAGTGGATGTTAACGTGGTGCTGGAGATAAGGAAAGACAGACATTCTGCCTGGCATCCATTCTCTGAATAGTGAGTAAGGGGTGATTTTACATTGCAAATGGATCCGTGTATATGTGTTCTCTTAACAGTCACAAATATGTACTGCGGGTATTACTGGATTAAACAACCTTGATACTCTTCTGCATACCCATTGCTATAACAGTGTATATAATCAACACGCGAATCCTGCATTGCTGGACAAAACTGTTCGCTGACGTTTATTCTGATCATAAGATCGTAAGTGCCTTATCCTTTATTTATCCACACAAGGTATTTACAGCCCTGTCACTGCCCACGATCAGCAATAATATGATGAACAGATTCATGAATTCTCAAATGGACTGATAAACTTTCCAGTAATGCAAACCGATACCGATCTCTCTACAACTATATTTACTCGGCCATTCAGTCTACTTCACCATTGACATTGACTACTTCGGCACTTGTCTATTTCACTATTCTTCGCTGTCTTTCTGAGCCTCGTTACATGTCAAGCGAATGTCAAGTTATTTTACCTAGTCTGAAAATAGTGCATTTCATTATTCACCTGCTCACCGGCCTAGTCCGTATCTTGGATTATGTAACAAAATACCCCACCACTGACATTGACAACTTCGACACTTGTCTGTTTCACTATTCCTTGCTGTCTTTCTGAGCCTTGTTGCATGTCAAACGACCGTCAATTTATTGTACCTGGTCCGAAAATAGAACATTTCATTATTCACGAGTGTTCGCTGGATTACTGTATTTTCAAGATGTACCTAGAAATTGACAATTTTTTACAATGATTATTTCAAGTGAGACGTCACCCCTAGGTATAGAATTGGATGAGATAGTGATTTCCTACATACTATATGAACTAACCGGGATACTGTTTTTCTAGTAAATACTACAATATGTGCTATCTGAAATACACTACCCAGATAACACGACGACGTTGGGCCAACGTTGGCCTTTGGTCGGCACCGTTGACTCATGGTCGCGGTCGGCTCATGGTCAATGACCAACGCTGGGCCAACGTTGAGGTTTGGGTGGCATGGTTGGCAGAAGTCATGGTTGGCTCATGGTCGATGGCCAACGTTGGGCCAACGTTGGGGTTTGGGTGGCATGGTTGGGAGATGTCCTGGTTGGCTCATGGTCGGTGACCAACGCTGGGCCAACGTTGGGGTTTGGGTGGCATGGTTGGGAGATGTCCTGGTTGGCTCATGGTCGGTGACCAACGTTGGGTCAACGTTGGGTTTTGGGTGGCATGGTTGGCAGAAGTCATGGTTGGCTCATGGTCGATGGCCAACGTTGGACCAATCTTGTGTTTAAGTTTACATGATCGGCAAAATGTATGGTTGGCTCATGGTCGACAGCCAACGTTGTGCCAACGTTGTGATTGGGTTGGCACGGTTGGCAGAAGTAAATATTGATTTGTTGTTGAAGTTCCATGCCGTTGGTATCAACCCAACATTGAAATTCGAAGAAAGAAAAAGAAAATCGTGCAAAAATTGTCCAAGATCATGTCAACCAGTGACAATTAGGCAACATATTGTTTGACTCATTGGATATAAATTGAATTTCAATACAGTTATAAGTGTAATAGGAGTGAGTGAATAGGGTTTAACGTCGCTTTCAACATTATATAAGTGTAATAGTACGTACTAAAACTGATTATACTCGATTAATTGCGTTATAGCACCTATGTAAAAAGGAAATGCTAATAAGATATAGTAAAACACACAATATAGCATTGGTGAAATTAGGGCATGCAGGAAGAAAAACATAGCTGATAAATTTGCATCACCCAAAATATTGGAATAAATTAAAAATGGGGCAGGGGTTTTGAAAATTCGACAATTTTATTTATTTTCTATTGCATTTTAATTCATTTTAAACTTTCATTTTATTCCACGTGAACCCCAAATCGAAAATTGCAATACTCGAATTCCTTCCGTGAAATATCGGTACCAAAAATTCTCATATATATCCCACCTTGCTACTATAAAATACACATTTTATATACTAAAAACAAACAACAGAATATGATAGCCATAAGCTTGACGGCAACAAAAGGACGGAGGAAAGTAAATATATAATATAAGCCGACATTTCAGTCGCGACCATGATTAGACTGGATACAGTCCCTGTTTCATAATGTAATTTCAAATGAAAATCAAGGGAAGTAACTCTACCTAGAAAAAAAACTTGAATTTTTTTTTTCTTACTTTTTTTTCACTTTATTTATTTATCAAACGTATATATTTATTAAAGGTCATTCTATATTATTAAATAGTACATATGAAATAGAGACTCATTCAGTCTAGACCAGGATCCCACCGTTTGATGGTGCACTGAGATGACCCATAACATTCCAATACCAAACTCCCACCGTAATGATATGTCTCTGTCTGTGCCACCTCGAAGCAGTGATCGAAAATAGTCCCCTGGCAAGGCATGTTATCGAGCATTGAACTGGAATCAAATTACCAGCTAAATATAACAAATACCACAAAACTTCATGTCCGTACAAACGGCATCTGATTATTTGTTGGAACGAAGGTGGAAAACAGTCAAGACCAATTTGACCTTGGGAAGAGATCACGGAGTCTCGACCGACCCCGCAGTATTACGGATCGGGACTATTTTACAAATGGCTGCCAATTTCTTTTTCGCATTTGACGACGTCGTTCATCAAACTGTGTCATATTAGAAGATACTAAGCGGAGAAGAGTCAAATTAGGATACCAGGAATGATTTGGACCAGGTAAGCATCGCAAAATGATCTCCCATCCCTCGGTGAGGAGAAAACTGAGCATTTCCCCCAGCATAAACGTGAGAAGAATTATGTTGAAAACTGGGTACCCCGTGATGGTTTTTCGCTGTGTGTGCATTACTTGCAACAGTTCAAGCTCTATTCGGTATAATATGAGCTGTTATGCAACTGGTCAAATATTCTGTACATATGTACAAATGGTATACACAGCCACACAATGTATAGCACAATTATAATGCACTGCAAAAGCATTTGAAGACATTTTAAAAATCCATTTGGCACTGCATGAATTTCTGTTAAAAAGAAGGTCTGTATACGGTGATAATTCTCTGATTATTCAATCAAACTTTGCACCCGTATCAGGCTCAAATTTTGATCCTCAACATTCTAAATGAATGAGCTTATATCGTCATAGGCTTTGGATTATGGATTTATATGAGAGGAAATAAATTTCTGTTTTCGTATCATTCCCTCTTACAACATGCTAATGGGGAACAATTCTTCAGCAGTCAATGAATTGATCAACTGGGGCACGGATATGCTACAAGTTTGGTCTGGTTCCCGATATTCTTAACGAATTGATTTCAGTACTCGTACATGAAAGTATACCAGGAATACATACTGGGATTTATAAATTATGGCAATTTATCTGGATTTCCTATGGGTGGAATTGGCCAGCTGTGATACACAAATGTCCAAGGAAAATTTTCAGTGAATAGGAGAATGTATCATACACTTCTTTGTTGGCAATTGGATTGTTAGAATGTTTGTCGTAACATGGGACGAGTATAGAGGGATATGAAACGCGGCTCCTCTCTTTGAACTAGGGTTTGTCTCGCTAATTGATATGTTAATGAGTGATTTAGTGATTGGTTAATTAGTACGCCTCGTCACTGATTGGCTTTTGTGTGCAAAAGACCGTCACGTGTGCTTCGCTGCGAGTCCCGCCCTGTTTCGCTGGTCAATGCTGGGCGAATACACGTGCTTGTCAACAAGGCTCCATTAACGTGAACGCCAGTCAACTCAATTTAGGCCAACATTGGTGACCAAAAAAAATCCTTTACAGCTTAACGAGTGGCAAAAGGAATACATCATGCAAACGACAAGAAACAAAACTAGTGCACAGAGAAAAAAAATCTAAAAAAACATATGACCCAAAAGAGTAGTTCAATCACAAAAACGTACAAGAATTGTGAGATTTGTTCAGAATTCTACATATTTGGCATTTTTACGATTTTCACGAGCAATTATTTACAAAAACGAAAATGGAAAATTAAAACATTTTGCGTACTGTCAATGACATGCTTGCATATTTTGTAAAAACTAGCACAGATATACTTCAAAAATTGAGATAAATGAGAAGTTTGATCACAAAGAAGGGGGAAAATGAGTTTTTCCTTGCCGCTCCAGCCACTCAGTTATCGCCAGCGCAGAGCGGTCCAAAGTTGTCATGAAAATATGCATCTTTTCGATGAAAATCCCTCAAAAGTTTCTTCTCTCAAAATAGTACCCGTCTCGATCAAATAATCTGATGCCAATTACTGCAAAAGAACGTCTATAAATCTGGTAAAATCTGGAATGAATTCGTGACGAAAACTAGGCGATGCAAAGGCTCACGCGCGTAGAGCGCGAGACCTGGCAGGCGAGACATACGTTCAGCGTGAGCTCGCGGCGGCGCCTTTGATGTCGGGGTACGTTTCATATCCCTTTAATATTCGTCCCAGTCGTAACTTAAATGTTATTCCGCCTAATCCAGATGTAATATATTTCCTGTGATTTGTTTATATGGTTATTGGTGCAGGGATAACTAGCAAATAATTGTCATTCAGCTACATGTATCAGTGTTATCTTTGTTGATATTATTTTTATATCAAATTTTTATCATGCTGATCTGCTCTAAATTTGTTAAATATTGCATAAATACATTTATGTTGCAAACTTCTATATTTAGTCTTTCTGTTGATTACAGGTACTGGTACAATAATGAGATGCCAAGAATAAGAGATGATACCGGTATTCGTTAACACCTCTGTGACATGGTAATGCTCTGAATCATATCCATCTAGATAACCCATTCTCGTTCTGTCAGAGCCTCTTATTGTCGATGTAACATCCTCTGATTGATTGGACCAGAAACAGGGAGATTGATACAGACCATGAACCCATAATATCTGAATATGAAGAGGCGAGATTTCTCATTCTGATTTGCTCCAGTTATGATGTTGATTGGCCGAAGCTTTGCATTCATGATGCTTCTATCCTCCCGAATCAATCGGAGGGTATCTGGCAGAAGGGAGATACACAATCTGATGCTGCATGCCGAGAGAATGAGATAGCCTTATTAGACTATTTTTTTTCATCTCTTATAAGATAAGTTTTATTGTACATGGTTTGCTCACCATCATTTATGTACTTGTAAGTTGATTTAGCTCATAACATAACAAATAGCTATCATGTTTTTATTTTCAAATGATAAGGCGTGCACTGTAACATTAGTTTTTCTTCTGGAAGCTTGAAACTGGGTTTTTAAAGGTAAATTAGACCATTATATTATGTGACTGTCGGACACTCTGGGTTTCATTAAGTGAAAACTATAAACAATACACACTATGTGGTTAGTGGGGTGGGGGGACAAATAATCTTCATATTGTTCATGTTTTCTATCAGACATAATAACATATTAGCAGTGATATTTCTGTTCTATTCCCAGTTGGCATCATTTGCTGTTGTTAAGTGAGCTGCTGACGCATTCCATGTCATGAGGCAAATATAGAGTAGTCTTCCTGACAGACCTTGGCAGAACTGAAGAGAGCTGGAACCTGAAGAGAGAGAAAATGTCATTTTCTTCTCTGGCCTGAGGCTGGGTTTATGCAGTGAGTATCGATAAACATATGTTTTAGCCCAAGCACATGATATAATCTTGTTAATGTTTTGTGAACCAGAATTTGTCCAGTACTATGATTGTTCTTGTTTTTTTTAAATATATATATTTATATTTTTTGGCACGAAGGGGTGGGGGGAGGCACCAAATTTCACACTCCACCCATAGAAGACACACACTCCCTCCCAATATAGCCCAAATGATTTTTCCTCGGACAAACATTCTGACAATTTCATTCGATTATCACGAGAGCTAATCTGTAAATAGCTGGAGCCTTCTCAGGCTAATTGCCCCCTGATGACCCAAAGGGACTCCATTTAGGTCTGTTTGTCATTTTGTCTGTCAGTCCCACATTTAGTTTCCAGGCAATAAAATCTGACATTCTTCCAAAATTTCACCAAATTGTTTTCATAGGTGGTACCACCTGAGCACAAAGTTTAAATTTGGTTGCTGGACTACAAAATTAGAACAAGAGCCCATGGGTATCAGCTCTCAGATTGAATATTTTTGATCCCATATTCAAATTTTAATTTGGATTTGCACATAATGGATGGAAAACACAACTGTCCTGCAAATCAGTAGCTTTTCTTGTTGCCATGAATTTGAGGTATATGTGCAATTCTGTCACATTTGTATTCCTGTACTGGAGGTTAGCCTAGGAATCAATATTTTTAGCTATTTCCTGATAACCAGCTACAGTGACAGCCCACACAATTCACCTCAGCAATTGCCGAGGTTAATGCCGTGGCATAATCAGTTCACCTCAGCAATATTTAACATGGTGTTAAATTGAAATTATTTTAATATGATATTATTTTTGCCGAGGTGAGTTTTCTGAATTGTGTGGACTGAGTCATGTAGCTAATTTCCATCCTTCTGTCCATCCCACCCATGCTGTGAATGTAATATCTTGATAACAATCCAACTGATCGATTTGAAACTCGGGGGATTGAGATTTACACATTGATCAGCGAGACAGCAGTTGGTATTGATTTTCACTGAGCATTCAGTGAAATCCAAGATGCCTGCCATCTTGGATTTCTTTTCCACAACCAAACACAACTGCCATCAACATTTGCCACACAAAATACATTTCATGGTGAGACTACCAGTTAACATATACCCCTTGGTTGGGGGGGGGGGGGAACTGCTAGCTTCTCAAATTGGATTATTTTCAGTGGTTAAACCTTTCCTATAGAATCTGTGTGTTTCAGGTATTATACCTTTTTATTGCAGATGCTGCACGTTGGAACAAAGTCGAATGGAACAATCAACCAGGTGACTGAGAACAGGAAGAAGTTTGAGGATAGAGCTAGCCCAGAATTAATTGACACTTATGCAAATGCCATCTGCTATATAACCTGTGTTTGATCGAAGAAGATGGAATGTTTTTTGCCACAGAACATCTTTGTAGCTTAGAAATGAGTGATCAGTCGGTGAATAAAGTGTTGTCGTTATCATACTCCTATGACTTAAATTTTATTTCTGTTTCGTAAAAAAAGCGATGTTTGTGACGGGCTTGATTATTTGGTCATTTGTTGAGAAACCATCAGTTCAAAGTAATTTTTCAAGAAAACTTTTAGAGTAAAATATCCCCTCAGGATGAAAAATCCTTGATATTGAATGATGCTTTTCATAGTCATTTGCATGTGGGTTCTAAGCATTTTCCCAATACTAATCAAGCAGTTGTCCATGAAGAGGTTCATCGGCTCATTCTGCTGAGCGGGTTTTATTCACTCATGCATTACTCATTCCTGCTTGATTCCAGCACTAAATTACAGCATATATTTTGTATATATGAGCTGAATAGCTAGTGATTTTAATGTTGGCTCAATGTTGGCTGCCAATGTTGGCCCAACGATGGCTGCCCAACATTGGCCCACTGAGCAAAAAGATGTTGGGCCAACGGTGGCTGGCCAACATTGGCCCAATGGTGGCTGGACAATGTTGGCCCAACGATGGCTGCCCAACGTTGGCCCACTGAGCAAAAAGATGTTGGGCCAACGTTGGCTGGCCAACATTGGCCCAATGGTGGCTGGCCAATGTTGGCCCAACGATGGCTGCCCAACGTTGGCCCACTGAGCAAAAAGATGTTGGGCCAACGTTGGCCACCAACGTTGGCCCAACCAAAATGATGAGCTTGGCCAACGTTGGCCCAACGATGGGCCAACGTCAGTGTGTTATCTGGGTAGTGACCATCAAAATCATAGGCCCTTCGTGTACCCGCTATGATAGTTATAGTGGTCATTGAGCAATTTGATATCAGCGTAATACCTGCTGTTATATTCTATAAATCGCGCTTGATTTATACTAATATTTTATATTGACGTCATCAATGACTAGGTCACTATACTGAATCGCTCCTTACGTTGATGTTATATTCTATGAATTGCGCTTGACTGATACTAATATATTATTCTAGTGACATCAAAGACTAGGTCACTATACTGAATCGCTCCTTACGTTGATGTTATATTCTATGAATTGCGCTTGATTGATACTAATATATTATTCTAGTGACACCAATGACTAGGTCACTATACTGAATCGCTCCGTACGTTGATGTTATATTCTATGAATTGCGCTTGATTGATACTAATATATTATTCTAGTGACATCAAAGACTAGGTCACTATACTGAATCGCTCCGTACGTTGATGTTATCTTCTATGAATTGCGCTTGATTGGTACTAATATATTATTCTAGTGACATCAAAGACCAGGTCACTATACTGAATACGTTGACCGTGCGATAAATTACGGTTGATTCTGATGTAGCTGTATGTGAGTGTACATGTATGTGTATGCACATATGTGTGCATATATATATGTATTTGAGTATATCTATATATATGTATGTATATACATATGTGTGTATGTATATATGTATGTATATGTATATATGTGCATGTATCAATCTCTCAACAAATAATCCGACATATCTTTGATTTCGTCTAACTAGTTTTAGGAAAGCTTTTTGGCATAAAATGCCGGTGGCCCACCGATTATCAGCGACCGCTATGTTGCTGTCTAGTAAGGCGCGCCATAGTCATCTATGTCCATCTTTCGTTTACCAATCTTGTATATATGTTTCTATTTTATTATGTTTTTTATGCACGCACCAAACAGTTTATTATGTTCTGTGAATGTAGGTCAGTCTTTAGATTTACTCGCTTTCGTACTCAATCATGGACAATATTACTGACACGTTAGTTGATGCTCCACTCTCTAACCCAGCATCAAATCTTCCATTTTTCGATGTTGAATTTCCTATAGAAACTAACTGCTCTCCAGTATCTCCACCTGAGAATTACGATTTCTTAGACCAATTATGTTTTAATCCACTTGAATTAAATGACACAGATCAAAGTAAAGCTTCCACCGATGATAATGATTTTGAAATAGCTCACTGGAATAGCATTAACAGTCATCAATCAAAATACTATACAGATACAACTTTCATCAATGAAATCAAGTCCCTGTCCATCAGTACCAATGGAAATACTTTATCTTTTTTACATATTAATGCCAGAAGTCTTAAGAAGCACTTTTCTGAAATAACAGCATTCATTTATAACTTAAAACATGATTTCTCTATTTTGGCCTTTACAGAGTGCTGGTTAAATCCTGCCACTGAAAAGCTATTTGATATACCTGGCTATGTACCATACCCATCATCAAGGTCTAAGAGGACTGGAGGAGGACTGATCTTTTATGTTAGAGAAAATATAAAATCCTGCAAAATACGTAAAGATCTTTCATATCTAGATGATGATGGTCAATATGAAACTCTTTTCTTGGAAATAATAATCGACGACAAAAAATACATCGCTGGTCTCTTCTATCGGCCACCGGGCAAAAATATTGACACTTTTAATCAATATGTCCTTTCTCTTAAGTCGCCTGAAGTCCAAAAGAATTGTATATTTATGGGCGATTTCAACATAGACCCTTTTAAAACAAATAACCATCAACCTTCGAGAGATTTCCTGGAAAACCTGAAATCACATTATTTTTTCCCATTGATTACGAAACCAACCAGAGTCCGTGAACGAACAGCAACCCTTATCGACCACATTTTTGCTAATTTTCACGATGACAATCTCTTGTCCGGTATACTCTTGACAGATATTACTGATCATTTCCCGATATTTCATATAATTAGGAGCGCCTCAAACGCAAAACCAGCACAACAAAACATAACTTACCGTAAATATACCACAGAACAAAAGGAGCTATTCTTACAAAAAATAAGTGACGCTGATTGGTGCCAAGCGAATGAAGACAGTCATGATCCAAACACTTTGCTTGATAATTTCCTCTCTAAATTCAACCCCATCTATAATGAATGCTTCCCGCTAACAACTGTTATACCTTCGACAAGAAAAATCATAAAACCATGGATAACCTATTCAATTTTAAATTCTGTCCATGAAAAAAATAGACTTTATCGCCTTTATCTAATCAATAAGGATACTACCATTCATAAACAATACCGAAAATACAGAAATATATTAAATCATACGATTCGCACATCCAGAAAACACTATTTTGAACGGAAATTCAACGAAAGCACTCAAGATATCAGAGGTACATGGAAGGTATTAAAACAGCTATTGAACAGAAATAAATCTCAAATTTCGGACTCCTTTAACATTCGTGGTCAGACAGTAACAGACAAAAAACTTATAGCCGATAAATTCAATGAATATTTTACTACAGTTGCCTCAAACTTAGATAACCAAATTCCACATTCTACGTCAAATTTTCGTGATTATCTCGGTACCCCTATTCCTAATAATTTTGAATTCTCCCGGGTAACTGAAGATGAAGTTAAGAGCACGATCCTATCATTAAAATCATCATCTCCTGGTCTAGACGATATACGCATGTCCATGATTAAATTAGTGTCTGATCACCTTTCCGAACCATTGTCTTCTATCATTAATTCATCTTTCAATTCAGGAATAGTACCTGCTTTGTTAAAACACGCAAAAGTAACCCCAGTATTCAAAGCAATGATCAATTTACGCTTTCGAATTATAGACCAATATCGGTACTGCCTTGCTTCAGCAAAATACTAGAAAAACTTGCCGTGACTAAAATTACAGAATTTCTCGACAGTAATGACATAATATCACAAAATCAATATGGTTTTAGGGCTATTGCGGCATGCTCCCTCTATGACATATTGATATCTGCTAAAGAATCCAAACTATATAGTGTTGTTTCATTTCTAGACCTGTCGAAAGCATTCGACACCGTTAACCACGACATCCTGCTTACCAAACTTGAGCATTATGGCCTCCGTGGTGTATCTAATACCTGGTTAAATAGCTATCTCTCCGAACGTCTACAAACCATAGTTTATAATGGTATTTTATCCGAATCAATGTCTATTTCCCATGGCGTCCCCCAAGGATCAATTTTAGGGCCTCTGTTGTTTTTACTATACATAAATGACATAAGCGAAGCAACAGACCTCGTAAAAATTATTCTGTTTGCTGACGACACCAGTGTTGTTTTTTCCTCGAAGGATATTAATGATACTTTCAATACTATGTCCCAACAACTACATAACTTAAAAACTTGGCTATGTTGCAATCGTTTATCATTAAATATAAAGAAGACAAAATACATGCTAATAACACCCAACACCCATAAATCCTCGGTAACTGTCCCCCATCTATCTATTCTCGGCATAGAAATCGAACAAGTTAACCTATTCAAATTTTTAGGCTTATATTTTAATAACCAGCTAAACTGGAGAACACACATCCACTACATATGCAATAAAATATCGCGAAACATCGGAATTATAAACCATATACGTAGTGCTTTAAACACTAAAACACTTCTAATCTTGTACTACAGTTTAATACTTCCTTATCTATCGTACTGTAATGTCTTGTGGGGAAATACATACATCACACATTTAAAACCCCTATCCTTGCTCCAAAAACGTGCTTTGAGAGTCGTAACATTGTCACAAAAACGTGATCATACATTGCCATTATTCACAAAGTACAAAATTTTGCAACTAGATAATCTCAATATATATCAATGCTTACTATTGGTTCACAAATTTTTCCACCATCCTCGTAAACTACCATTAAATTTCCGAGCATATTTCAGGAAACAGTCGGAAATACACCGTTACAGTACACGGGGTCAAGAAGTTAATTTGTACAGACCGTTCTATTATTCAAATTTATCTTTCTATTCTCTCAAAACCAAAGGCTCTAGAGAGTGGAACAAATTACCTGCTGCCTTGAAATGTATCGATTCCATTTCCTTATTTAAGTCCAAATTGAAAGACTATTTTACTGGAAACTGACCTACCTCACATTATAAATACACATGTGCATTCTCTTTTTTGTATTATTCTTTTCACCATCCACAAGTTATTCTTTATTCAATTTGCTATTTATGGGATAGAACAAGCCCCTCGGGGTTTTATTCCCGCCATTTGTCTCGTCTGGCGTGCATTTTCTAATATTACAACTACTGTTTCTTTTATGACCGCCATTTCTTTTATGACTAAATGCATTCATTGGTGAATAAAATCAAATCAAATCAAATCACTAAACAAGGTCTGTGTGTATAAGAGAATCATGTCGTATTCTCGTTATTATCTTTTGGTACATCAAATTATTGCATTCGCGAAAATGACTTCCAAGTCAATATGTATGTATCAATAAATTAAAAAAACTCTCAAGGAAATCAAGGTCCTAGCTTTTGACAACGAGGTCAAATAGATCGCTTTTATGGTCAGTATCTGCTAATAGATGACGTAATTTCATTCGTAAAACTGATTGACAAAGTAACGTAAATTGTGAAGTGTAGAACCAGTAAGTTCTAGCAGAAATGACTTGAGAGAATGATGTCAAATGCAACATGTTTCTGCCCATTGTCTGCTGATACACATAAGTATTGATTTTACGGAAGTGATTAATGCAATTCTAAAGGGATTATGAGTGCGAAAGAGGACGAGAACATCAATACCAGCGAAGCAAGGCCCTGGCTTGCGAGAATGAGGATAGGGGGACTGTGTTCCGAAAGAGGATCATTCGAAATAGCTAGGTGCCAAATTTCATGCTTGTAACCGAAAGTACACAATATAACTGCACAACGATGATGTATTGTTCGCGCATAGGGTTGTCTAACTCATTAAATACTACATAGTCATTTATGTATTATAAAACCATTTGCGCATAAAGTCAGTTTTGAGTATTATCAATGAGTCGGTATAGCTAAGATATTAAGTGCAAGTCCAGGGATTGGAGGGTCATATTTCCATATATGCGAATTGCTTGGGGGTAAAGTTAAACATCTTTATTCGGTGAAAGTTGCTGAGTTGTTCCGCTTACTTCTGAAACGTAATTGTTGCGTTTGTTTTTATGATGCATGATCTATAATTTGATACCAAGTATTATTCAATGTTAATCATAATGATAATGCGTTACTTGTTATGCTTCTTCACCAATTTGTGTTTTATCTAGATTGGGTAGATAAAATGATTACTAGAAGTAGTGAACTTATTTTTCTACTTTCTAAGACAGTCGCCTGTGACTGTATGCAAATTAGCTGAACCACTGACAAGGTTGCGGCTCATCTTCCTTGGTATATAAGAAATCCAAGGATCTTAAAATGTATATATGTAATACCTGAAGACAGTGACTGATGTGACGACCGACAGCTTTTAAGCGACTGACGTAAGAGAATTGAAGTCTGAATGGAAATCAACGAAGCAATAATTCATTCCACCGAATATAGTTGCAAATGAATTCAAACGTGCCTGAAGACAGTGTTGTCATGTGAGGTTGAAAAGAAAAGTGTGGCAGAGATCACACTCTCTTAGCGCATGCGTATTTCAACAAGCACTGGATGAGCGCAAAGACCTCCGTCGAGGCAACATGGCCCATAGGGGAATACATCACTGAATAACATAGGGCCGGATGCCAAGCTCAATTTTGCATTTGTTGGACGTTAACTTCACCAATGGTAATTAACATAGATTGAGCGTTCCCCACTAGCCTGTCCAGCTAGGGATGTGGAAGTCACATTCCCCGCAAATAATTTTTGTTTGATTTCACGTGCTTGAAATATTGGGGTATGGAATAGAGTATATTGATGGAAAACCTGGAATACTGCTCGAGACATTAAGCCCCTTCTCACCCACACCTCCCCCCGAGAGGACGCCCACACCCAAATCCACACGTTAGCGGCAGAAATGAGACCCTGTGTGCCTAGTTTTACAAACTTGCTTGTGATTCTGTGCTATAGGCCCTGCACATCAACACGTCATATTTTGTATGTGTACAGTATAGCATCCTCATTGGCAGAATCCTCTACAAAACACATCTGATTTTACCGACATTCCGTTCTGATCTGTCTCAGCATAATGTGATGATGACTCAATGAGCTCGGAATAATTTTGTATACTGGTGTTACAGGTCACCTTCACCATAATGTATCAATTACCATGGACTTGTACACATTCATATTGAATGGTGATGGCTGATGAGAATATTGCACATATGGAACAAATGGCTGGATTCCAGCAAATAAAAAGTTCATGTTAATCATAAACAACATACAATTAATAATACTATCAAATAAGTATGTATATCCTTGTCGACATCAATATAATACAGACAATATTATGACTGAATCATGGTAACAGATATTCAAGAGTATATATGTCTACACTAAACTGAAGGAGACCCATGATGCATATAATATTACGTTGTAAAACTTCACTTGCTAATCTCGATTATATTGCTTATTGTGAAAATAAATGAAGTTATGAAAATAAATTTAGTATGATTGCCCATTACCCTCAAATTAGAAATATCTTCAGCAGCTAAAGCTAAGCCAATCATAACAATATATAACACCATGGTATTGTTGTAATACCACCCAGGTATTGATCTTGGGTTAGAAATGTAATGAGATACATATACCTGTTTTTTGTGTTATTCTGTGTGCAGTTCATTCTGTATGTATTTTATACATGTACATATACCAGAAGTGGAATTGAAATTTGAATAAAATAATCAAAATATGTTCGGTTTTTACCTCTACTCAGGACATGATGTCTTTGTTCTAGAAGCTAAATCATTTCAGACACATTCAAGTCCTCTCCTGGTCAAGGGAGATAATTCTGTAAAAAAAACAAAAAACACAAGTATAGATCCACACTGGTGCAGACCAGAAAGTTTTATGACCTTTGATGATATTTGTGGAGCATGCTGCAGGACTTCAATTTTCATGAATCGGATATTATCCACACAATCCCATTCTACATGATATTTTTGCCATAGCACCGATAAACTAGATCCCTTCATTTATGTGGTCTAGATCCAGGAGCTATTTGGAGCGGCAGGTTTTGTAAAAGTTAGATCCAATTATTCTGAGAGAAGGAATGAAGTCCGGCATGGTTGTTTTAAGTTAGAACTGGATATCCTTGAAAATGTCTGACCGATTGACACATGTACCACTCTGCCGGTGGTCATTACATGCGTAATGTTTATTTCCTGAGGAATCAGCTGATATCCAATGTGTGTGTGTGTGTGTGTGTGTGAGGGGGGGGGGGGATTGTGGCCAATCACTGGCTCTGATTTTCACCACCTCTGTCATTCCACACCTTTCTGACACAGCTGAATCAATCAATAGTGTGTTTTTGGTTTTTCCATTTCATCCAGTACATCCATTGTGTAACAGTCCTGTTGCATCTGATATCAGAAGTGCGGAATCCATGACCTGCAAGTTGGAATCAATTGTATACATATTTAATATCAAAACTCACTTCATTGAAAATATTTTTGGCCTTCATTATATTTCATTCTTTCGTCATACACAACAAGATGAAATCCATCATACCAGTTCGCACCTTTCATACGTGTACTTAATAGAACTGGAACCTGACCATGTTACAAGAATTTGCAAAAGTATGAAATGAGAACTGAGTACTATGAGAACTTAATCCAATCTATGAGTGATCAATAATATGAATTCTGAAGAACGATGATGGATCTTGACCACTGGTTGGATTGGAGTTCATGTTAGTGGCATGAGCATGATAAGAATCCAGTATATCATAATCTAGAACAGGATTGTTTATATAAGTAACTTCTCTATGGAGCAATATTTTGACAAACGGAAATTAGATCACAAAAGAGAACATGTATACTGTGTTTGAGGAATATTTCTGCCTCCCCAATGGAAGGCAAAATTTGAATGAATGGCCTGTGTTGTCAGTGTGTCTGATGTCCCCCTTGCAAAGACAAGAAAATTTTCTATGTAATTTATTAGGTCTTTCCATTTCCAATGGATAGACCTATTGTTATTCTACGGATTATTATTATTATTCTGTTTTTGCTATAGCGGCTAAACGGTTTGATATACAGCTTAGATATTTGGCACATTTGTAGGTACTAGGCTAATGTTTCTGGTACAGGTATTAAATATTGATCTTGACCTTGACGGTGTACAGTCAAAACTAAAGAACATATCTGAATGAAAGTAGATGGTTCGTAAGTTTTATATATGGCCCATGCTGTAGTTATATTTTTGAATTGTTACGGAACAAGAAAAAGTAGTTATCTCCCCTTTAGTGATTTTCAAAACACGTCATTTTATAACGAAATGAGCTGCGGCATTGATTCTTGTAACATTGAAGAACACTTCAATGACCAAAAAGTGTGTGACCTTAAATTTGACCTTCGACCTCTGGGAGCGTCTTTGTATCAGTGCAAAGTTTGGTGGTCAACTCTTGAACGGCTGATGCGAGAAGTCTGAAAATGAGGTCACCTGACCTACATCACGTCATAAGGTCAGCACTTGTGTCAGAACTCGGCCTTGACCTTGACCTTTGAAGTGATGAGCATCCAAATATCGAAAATACGGCATTCATTTACTGAAAAAGTAACACATTGAAAACCAAGAAACAATGACACAATAATGAGCAAAGTATTGAATATCTTTTGGCGCAAATTATAAAACCATCCTATGTAACCTTGACCTTGAATATCACACAATGTAAAAAGCCTTGTATGTGCTTTTCTCAAAAACTACAACTTGCAGAAATCTGTAAATTAGTACATTTGTTCCCCGTAGTACAAGTATGACGTCACTGGATTTTCAACCTGACCTTGACCTTGGTTTTTAAGATATGACAGTTTTGAGACTACAGCGATATAACTTAACTGTTGGGATTCGAACTCGCAATTTGCAAATGAATGTAGGTCATTACATGAAGTAACAGAAAAACACTAGAACCAACCAAAATTTACCAGAAAGAATAGAGCATAATTAGCATTTTTTTATTTACGCTTTATTCACATTTTGCGAAAAGTATGAATCGAATCGAATCGCTATAGCGATTCGGCTGTAACACTCGAGGCATCCCGTGTTCGCAATTACATTAATGTCGTGTTACATGACGGAGTTGGTTCATTTTGAGAACGTTATAACTCTTGAACCGCAATAGGTACGGACTTCTAATTTCTTGCCTGGTACTTCCAAGAATGAGATCTTTCGTTGGCAATGACCCCGTGCTTCCTAATATAAATGTAACTGTGGAACCAATTTTGCGTCATGTTACACGACCATCGATATTTGGAGTCAATTTTACTTGATTTTCGGGAAAAAATGTAAGGACTAGGGATCTGTAATTTAGCACACAGGTTCTTCATTATACAAGAATGAAGTCAGGAAATTCTTGACCCGACATTGATCTTGGTTCTTGAATTGTGGCCCTTTACATTTTCACGGTTGGAGGGCTCCTGGGCGAAAACGATTGATTAGCTGTACTCGAAAATTGCATATAAGTGTAGGTCATTAGCTTGGCTAACATAAAAGAACTAGAACAAGAAAAAAGTCAGGAGAAACTATAGCAGACATTTGACGAAAACCGAAAATTTCACTATTTTAATATCATAGGGAAACTACGCACTCAACCAGCTCCATATTAATATGGAAATGAGAGAATATATATCAGGTAGCCTGCGAAATTCCTAGGTTGTAGCGTTGATATTCCTAGGTTGTAGCGTAGATATTAGAAAAATAGTAATTCTGCCTTCGAACATGTCGTTCACCTGTTTCCATGATATTGTTGATTTCTATACGTTATTTTCACCCTCTCCAACGAAAAGCATAATACAGTGCAATGGTCTGGACGTTGGCTTCCGGATCGAAAGGTCTGTGGTTCAATTTCTCTTATTGCCAGTTATCATTTTTTCTTTTTCCGTTGGTTCATTTTTTGGTTATAAGATTCAAATCCCAATGCGATCGATAATTCTTTGTCACACATATTGCTATAGTTATATTTTTCCGCACTGATGTAATTCGTATTTCACAAACCACCACTTGACTGCGATCGCATACAGCTACCGTGTTAGTTCACCAACTGTTTACAGGACGGGGCAATCATGCCTACGCGTTACATAAAGGATCGAGTATAAAGAATCTATCTCGTATAGATTGACGACTGGGATACACGTTATACAAAGAATTAGGAGGAAGCGGCTATGTGAATATATCGTTTCATTTGACTGGAGTGAGAATACATGCGCATTCTCTATGTAATCCGACTCGCCAGATTAGCTTTCAGGACAACCAAAAAATTAACGTCGTGTTACATGAAGGATGTGACTGGGACTCTGATAAAGCCCATTTACGCAATCCAGCATGTTTTTAATATAGTATGCACAATTTTGGCTATTATTAAGTCTTTTCTTCTGTATCTGCTTGAAGGATGCCATATATAATAATGCTGTTTGGCCAGACAGTACATGTAATAGATCGAAAGTATGTTACTGGAGAGCCTTCAGTTCTCAGCTAAACAGCCATGGTCACAGCTTTGGAGTGTACATCTGCTACACCCGAGAACAATTTGGCATGAACTTTATTTCTATTGCATCACTCATGCGTATGGTGGCATGAAATTCCGGGTCGGTATATTGATAAATCGAATCCAGGTTGCAGGGTCACATAAGAGTATAGACTGTATTATACATCAAACAATTTACAAGCTATTCCTGATTTAAGATCACGTATATTTCTTATAATATTTCAAAGTGTTTACGGTGTAACACACAGTCCGAATCACTCAACCGTTAAAATCAAACCCTCCCATTTCATAGTTCTGCACACGCGACTATCAGCTATTTATTTCCTGTGACGAAAATAGAAACACCTGCTGGTCGCGTGTGTAGAATTATGATATGGGAGCGTTTGATTTTAACGGTTGGGTCATTCCGGCTGTGTACTCGGGCGTAGTACTATTGATCATGTTCAATCGTTAACTTCTACAGTAGAAAATCGTAAAAAAAAACCTGTCCACATTCACAGCTTTTATTGACTATCCGAAAGCATAAGACTCAGTGGATCACCACTTCGTTGAGCCAAAGAAAAGGAAGTGTAAACGGTTTTGAAACCGATTTGTTTCAGGTAAAATGTGAATTAAGGTGTGTCCGCTCACCGTTACTGCTCAATTTTTTCGTTAGTGATCTGGCATTGTATTTGAAGAGCTTCCAACAAGGTATTGATATCGACGGTGATAAAATGTGCATATTGTTGTATGCCGATGATATAGTGAGTGAGTGAGTGAGTGAGTGAATGGAATTTAACGTCGCTTTCAACAATATTTCAGCTATATCGCGACGAACCAACTAAGCACCACCCAGCCAAGTTGCGTTCCTGCTACTTCAAAGAGGAAATCTTTGAAGCAGCATGGAACCAGACACCCTCCTACACCCCATAAAACACAGGGGACAGCACACAAGACACAGCCAGGACGCTTACATGGTACAATAAAGACAAGTCATATTACAGTGCTAGACATCACATTATCAAGTTTCTGTTGCTTCTCAACAAAATGCATTGAAGCAACAGGAACATTGTATTTGAAGAGCTTATAACGAGGTATTGATATCGACGGGAAAAACTGTGCATGTTGTTGTATGCAGATGATATAGTTTTAATAGCAGATAATATTGGTGATTTAGATAAGTAGATAGCATTTAGCCGGTTGAAGAACATGGAAGCTATGGAAGCCGATGACGTCACTTAAATAGGTCGGAGGATCATAAGGGGGGTGCGTGGGGTCGTGGAGAGTTCGAAGCTATTTTGGTTGAAAGGTCACGGAGGGTTATCGGTGCGAACAGTTGGCTCGGGGTCGCTGAGAGTTCGAAGCTATTTTTGGCGCGGTGTCATCGGAGGGTTATCGGTGCGAACAGGTGCGTGAGGTCGTTGAGAGTTCGAAGCTATTTTTGGCGCGGGTCGAACGAAGGACACAGGAGTCATCGAAGGGTCATCGGAGCGAGCAGGTGCGCGGGGTCGTTGAGAGTTCGAAGTTAAATCCCGTGACGTAGAGGATAAAAGGATGGACTTTTGAGACTGGAAAAAATATTGAAAACAATTCACTTCTTTGGCAGAGGTTGCAACTATTTTTTTAATAGTGGTCTTGTCCCAGCTATCAGATAGCGCACTTGGAAAAGACGACAGTAACGGGATATTTCCGAACATAATACGGATAATACGAACGAACACATTTCCAGCATTCGACTAAGGCGCTCGCACGAGCGAACTATGCATTTTAACAGTATTTTACAGATATGACCGGGGTTTCTTCTAACTCCTTAAAGCACGGAACATATAGGTGAATTAGCCGAGAAAATCTGGTTAGATAGCCCCCTATGCGGTAAGATAAGCGGTCATAAAATATTCAAGTTTTATCCCTGTTCGGAGCCAAATTTTGACCACACGGCGTGTTCTGAACGACCGTCCGAGGACAGGGAAAGCCTGTGTCAACACCGTACGCCAACAGACTCGAGCAAATAACTGATCGCCCTATGTTTGGGGATAGATCGCGTGTAAATATTCAGGGGGGACGCTGTTGTTAATACATGCTGTTGTTTGGCGATACGGAGTTGAAACTGATAAACAATCGCTGGGGTATTCTAGTTAAACTTTCCGCATCAAATAAAAGCATGACCGAATAGGATTGTCCTAAAAAAATATTGATCGACTCACCCCATCAACTCTTCCCAGTCGATATTAGAAGCTTCGAGAAAGCGGAGACGGTGAAATATCAATGAGTTCCGGAACGGCGGAAAAATCCAATCTGTTGAGATGAAAGAAAAAAACAAGAAATGTTAGATATCTGTTCACAAATCGGCTTTCTAACTTGCGCGATAAGGAAACACGCTGTTATACAGTTGTCCATCCGTTTATACTTACGCGCATTTTCCTTTAAGCGATCTTTAAGACATATAAATTTAAAAATACTCACTCTTCTCGATAGCTGGCCATGATACGATTCGACAGAAGAACTTGTGAAATACGACGAGTGTATACGTTCTTTTATAGCATCGATAGGGGATAAAACACGCATTTTGGGACTTTTAACATGCTCCGCGACAGTCCCTCTCAAATATGTAGTTTGGATTAACCAGCTGTCCGCTCAGGTCGAGTCAATAATCGCGAGATGGTCAAACCCCGGTCGAAGTTCGAACGTTGGCCAAGACACCTGCACCTGTGGCTATTCAGCATATGAGATTATTCGGAATACTTCAGCGCGACAAAAATAAATAAATAAATAAACATCTCGGACGTTGCCGATTTTGGTCGAATTTTCTATAAATTAGCAATGGCGATATCTCGGGAACTAAGACGGATAGAGACTCGCGGCTTACGGCGTCGTATTCCTCTCGTATAGACGCGCAACAAAGGCCCCATACAATTTTATCGCCCGACGGTAACTTTCGCCGCGATTAGACGATAAAAGTGTCACGTGATTCGACTATTTCTCGAGAAATAAGCGACATACGCGCACGCGGTTCGCGGCGTTGTATTTCCGGTGTCGAGGTCTACCGTAAATCTCCTATACGAATTTATCGTATCTCTATAACTTTCGCCGCTATTCGGCGTCGAAATTATTTCTTTTGTAGCTTACCACGAATAGGTTGATATGGCGTCATACCTTGTACCTGTTTACCTTGTGATTGATCACTTTTCGCGGTGTTCACGAGTGCCTATCGAATCATACGAAAATATCTTATTTTAGAAACAATATTATAGGAAGAGGAGGAGGATGTGTGTGTGTGTGTGTGTGTGGAGGAGGAGGAGGAGGAGGAGGAATGAGGAGGAGGAGGAGGAATGAGGAGGAGGAGGAGGTGGAGGAAGAGGAGGAGGAGGAGGACGAGGAGGATTGAGGAATGATGAGGAGGAATGAGGAGGAGGAGGAGGAGGAGGAGGAGGAGGAAATGAGGAATTATATGACTGGTATAAAATAGAGGCAAAGCAATACGAAGATTACCAGATAATAGCTTTATTTATCAACTCATAACGCTGCTTTACAAATAAAGAGAGAAAACTGCTTATATGAAATACATGTTGTGGGTATCATTTCGACATCTAGCCTTCCATTCAGTGTTTATCTTTATTCGGAGTCCTCGCTCTCACCGTCATCAATCAACTTATCGAATAAGCATTTCCGCATCTTAATCGTTTGTCTGAGTGCTTCCTCGTAGTCTATGTCGTATTTCGTTTGCAGACGCCTGGTTGTTTTCAAAATCTCGTTATGAATATAATCGGTTTATAGGTTTTGTATGTTCACGAGGAGATTGTAGTATTTTTGACGTAAAGTCTTCATCATGGTCGGAATATAATCCTGCCTAGCATTTGCACCGGACTCATCCTCGTCGTAACCCTGGCTTGTATATCGTTGTTTTCTCTCGTCAATGTCGACCTTACAATCTCTCGCGATAGGTTTACCGAACATGTTTTTCCACACGTTATATTTGACCCGTTTTCGCAAGTGGGTAGGCTGATCTATTTCCCCAGGATGGATGAGTTCGTCATCTGAAGAGTATTTTCTCTTTCGTCGTTCCATTTTATTTTCGCTTCTATGGATCGTCTGCCTCTGCTGGGACTCGTCATCATTCTCATTCCGTTTCAACCACGGTGCATCTGCCCTCGTACATAATCCCTCTCCCACTTGATCATTCCTCTTAGCGGACCATGCCGGATCGTGAGATGGTATCGCGTTAGAGAGAGTTGCTGGAATATGAATTGGGGATGGACGAGATGGTAGCTGTTCTTCTTCTTTCGCGAGTTCCTCATCGCCTGATATTACATTGGTAGACAGTCTGTCATTTTCCGCTTTATAGGGTTTTAAATCGATGAACAGATATCCGTACGGACGAGATGTGGCTTCGTGAAATTTTGCCATGAAATGTGTCGTATCCCGAGGAAAGATCCGTCTCCCGAACGTGCTAATTTGCTGTCTATCAATAGGATTATTGAATAGAACGAAATACTGGCAGTTTAGCGTGATATCTCGAGATGCTTTGCCTTGAGAGAAGAGATTCTGAGTCAGATAAATTACGGATAGATTCCGATGATGCGACCCTTTGGTGAATAGGTCGGCAACTTTTTCTTCGCGCTTTACCTCACCCATCAAATCGTCCAGAACAATAACGTTGGTTTGGTCGGGGTCGAAGTAATACTCTTCGCCTATGTCATGGGGTATGCCGGGAGGAAGTTTACATTTTTCAGACTTGTAGATTCATAGGCTGACTGCCATTGACTGTAACACCATACGACGCGTGCCGGAGAGGGGTCGATATTAGCACATTCCCAAACTTTCATTACCCATGAAGTCTTCTCACAACCAGTCGGACCGCTGACGATCATAGTAAATGGATGTTGTGATGCTCTTGAGAGAGCCATAGATGGAGTCTCGCGATTACGTTTATAGGGATGTTCTGCTATTATCCCCTGTTGGTGTATAAGTCGATGTCTGATCAGGTTATTTGGACGCGAGAATGTTTTCTGACACACGGTACACTTGTTTGCCATGTTGACGCTTCTCCGTGAAAACGTAGATTAACTCTGATATCATTTCGCTCTATATTTTATACTATGCGGTATATCCACTTTCCTCCTTTCCTCCTCCTCCTCCTCCTCCTCCTTCTCCTCCTCATTCCTCCTCCTCTTTCCGCGTTCCCTTTACTGGTACTTGCACGCTTACTTTGTGACGCTGTCTACGGAGTTCCGCTTTAGCCTGCTCTACAACTCGCTGTACCAGTGAAATTAATTCAACTTTCATTTCTCTTGTACGCGATTTGTTAGTCGAGTTCGCCGTACTGTTGCCTTGTGCGATATTAGGAGAGTTTGGAGGAGAATGCACTCTCTGTCCTCCAATCTCACAAATTTCCTCCTTTAAGTAAGCTCTACTCTGGTCTCGATAAAATTTAATCCACATATCAGCATAGTCAAGATTGTCTTCCGCCGACATGATAGGCAAACAAGTACAGTCCTTCTCTAAGTTAATATACGGCACTGTGAAACATCTCTTGAGCTTCCACATTCGTATTAGGAGTACACGAAGGTTAGACTTTCACTCGTCCGTCTTCAGTTGATTTTCTCGCCATTCTAGATTCTGGAATTCCGATAACCACAGTAAGTCCATCACTTCTCCGTCTTTCCCTATGTCTCTCATCCATTCATCTACAGCTTTCTCTTCATGGAGACATTCTAGAGCCTTGCCAAAGAAGACAGAAACTCGATCGCCGATATCTAGTCCTGTGTTGTACTTCTCCTCCATTTGCTCCATAATAGGGATGAGATACACAGCATATATCATAGATAATCTATTCAACAAGTGTATACGCTGTCCTTCATCAAACGGGGCGGGTTGTGTGATCAACTGGACGATGTGATTATTCCCCTCTCTTCCAATACAGCGATGAATGCCCTGATGGCCAGTGGACCTCTTTTCGATAATTCCTCCAATAAAGCATCATCCCTGTCTTCTGCGGTAAAGATATCATTAACGTAGTTTAATGGGGACTTGTTCTCTTTTGCTTCAATAATTCGAATACTCTTTCTAGATTCTCTATACGCCCGGACATACGCTTTCTATATACACTCAAAGCTACCTTGTACATGACATCCATGATGTATACTCTTTCTTGTGGATAAACCTGACCTGAAATTACATATGTATATAAAGACGGCATTCATCCACCTGCTCGCTCCGATGACCCTTCTACGACTCCGTGTCCCTCGTTCGACCCGCGCCGAAAATAGCTTCGAACTTCGGACGACCCCGAGCCACCTGTTCGCACCTAGATATTCTACTAGATGGTCTCGCAAAGTGGTTTGAGCGAAATCATCTCTCGGTAAACTCCTGAAAAACTAAAGTAATTCATTTTAGATCGTATGTAAAGATAGCGGTAATCTCCGAACATATAGGCATTTTAAGTCAGAGACCCATGTTAAACCGTACGTGAAATTAGTAATGCCAAAGAAGCACCGAAGTGCCATGGCGAAATCCCGAATCGGTGCAGCACCAATCAAAATAGAAACGGGCAGGCATGAGAATTTAGCTGTGCAAAACCGGTTGTGCACTTCATGACAAAATGTGGTAGAAACCGAATTAGGCTACTTACGGCATGCCCCGCCTCCGATCTTCTTCGGTACGATTTACTGTTCAAAATGCATACCACGTTAGGGGATAATATATGCGATATGTCCAATAGACAGATGATGTATGCCATGTCATCCAAAGAAAGTTTGACTCGTGTTTGTGGCAAAACCTGCCATCTTATATTAGAAAGACGTAGGAAACTACTATATATGTAAAAATGGGGTGGTTATGATTCCATGTTTCCATTTCGAATGGAAAGGCCTATTGTTATTCTACGGATTATTATTATTATACTGTCCAAATTTGTCAGCGGCCTAGCGTTTTTACGGTTCGTTCTGCACGTTTGAGATTTGTTAAAGATCAACATATATGTCTGAAGTTTTGCGTAACGGCCTTCGATTTTGACCTTGACCTTTTTCAGTTATAGGCGTTTTAAGCGAAAATTTGTTCTGCGAGTATTGAGCAAACGCATAAGGGGACTCAACTGAAATTTAGAATGTAAGCGTTTCAAGATTTTGCCTAAAAAAAGGGCTAATAAATAAGTAGGTCAGACGGGCAGTTTTCGAGTTCTCTCCCCTGTAGGCGTTTTGTTTGTTAGCAGAGTCCAAAGTGAAACAACAGATCTATACGAGACTTGATTGTTCGTGATTTTTATTTATGGCGATGCTGTAGTTTTATTTTCGAACTGTTACGTAACAAGAAAAAGTAGTTATCTCCCTTAAATGTTTCCAAACCCCATCATTTTATAAGGAAATGAGCTACGGCATTGATCCTTGTAACATTATTGAAGACTTTAATGACCAAAAAGCATGTAACCTTAAGTTGATCTTTGGCCTCTAGGAGCGCCTCCGTATCAGTGCAAAGTTTGGTGGTCAACTCTTGAACGACTGATGCGATCAGTCTGAAAAAGGTCACGTGACCTACATCACGTCATAAGGTCAGCACTTCCATTTAATGAAAAAGTAATACACTGACAGCCGACACTGTCTTTCTTTTGGAGCTACTCGTAAAACGATCTGATGTGACCTTGACCTTCAATATCACACAATGTACAAAATATTGTTCTCGTTTTTTCCAACAGCTACAACCTGCAGAAATCTCTAATTTAGTATATTTGTGCCCCATGGTAGAGGTATGACTTCATTAAATTTTCAGTCCGACCTTGACCTTGGTTCTTGAGATATGGCCACGGACAGTTTTGCGACTACATGGTCGTAACTCGAAAACTGTTGGAAATTCAAAGATGAAACTTGCACATGAATGTGGGTCATTACATGACGTAACAGAACATCAGTAGAGCCCATAAAAAGATACCAGGAAGACTGGGAGATAATTAGCAGTTTCTGAAATTTACGATTTATTCAAATTTTGCGAAAAATGTGTTTCCAATCATCACCATTTTTAGGTATTATTGATGGAACATATATCAGTATTTGCCTTTAAAATTTCAAGAATGTAGTGGTTTAGAGATATTATAACAACAATAACTACTAGAGATTGTTGGTACAATATCATGGTCTTTCCTTGTCGTCCTCCAAAGGTATTATTTCGCTGTATTGTGATGTGGCATATACTTTTCCGGAAAGTTTAATTTGTCAAAATTGCGAGCGCCTTAGGTCGAGTGTGAACTTTCATCGTTATGTGCCGTTGTTCAAACAATTGCAAAAAAGTTAAACGGTTGAACGTCTATTGTATTCTATTTGAGTCCCGCTCTATCTGGGCACTGAATATATGTCGTTCAATACTTATTTCGTCCGTGTACATCAACATACTTCAAACAGCATGCTAATTGGGGGCGGAAATTGTATGCCTACCTGCAACAACGCGAATGCATTCTTACTGTCAATTCCAAACACACATACATATATATATTCCCTCAATCAAAATTGGTGACCTGTACCAGACACTTCAGCTTAGTATCCACAAATCGCGTGAAACAAGAACGTGATACAGTTGCAGAGATGCCGTTTCACTTACGTATTGTAGCGCGCAATTTTAGCCGACTGGGTATTGTTCTTAAATTAGTAATGAAATCCCTACCTTATGGGCACAGTCCATTCGTACTTCATCTGGGAACATTCCACGTAAACGGCGACATCAAATACTCCCTCGTTTTAGGGTCTCGACACCTAATGACATCCCTGCCGAGCTTTCTTGGAAAACAGCAATTTTCCTACGCTCGCCGTAAAAGGAACACTCGCGCGTATTTGAAGACAGACGCGCGCACTTCCGGCGAAGCAAATTATTCACCGTGTTTGTTTTCGAATACCATGGGATCGCTAAGCCCCTGTCTACGCTGTATTATGTCAAATTAACGGCTTTCTCTTAACTTTTCAAGTTTTCCACAATTACTGTTCCCGGTACGGAGTCATTGTCAACGAAACAACTCATTATTGGAAGTAACAGGCAACAGATAAAAAGTCCGTATATTTTGCGGTTCAAGAGATAAAAGGTTTACAAAATTGAGCCGGCCCCGTCATGTAACACGACGTTTATTTAATTGTGAACATTGGATGCCTCGAGTGTTACAGCCGAATCGCTATAGCGAAATTGACAACACCCATTGAATAGATGAAATGAACATATGACCATTTAACGGCTTAATAGTTCGGAAAATTTGAATTTTTAATATCTCTAAACCTATGAAAGCTATATTCTTGAAATTTCATAGGTAAATACATATATATATTCCCTCAATAGTGCCTAAAAATAGTGATGATTGGATGCATACTTTTCGCAAAACTTGAATACAGCGTAAATTTAAGAAATTGCTAATTATCTCCCAATCTTTCTGGTATCTTTTTATGGGTTCTACTGATGTTCTGTTACGTCATGTAATGACCTACATTCATGTGCAAATTTCAACTTGAAATTTCCAACAGTTTTCCAGTTATGGCACTGTAGTCGCAAAACTATCCGTGTCCATATCTCAAAAACCAAGGTCAAGGTCATCTTGAAAATCCAGTGACGTAATACCTTTATTATGGGGTACAAATGTGTTAAATTACAGGTTCCTGCAAGTTGTAGTTTTCGAGAAAAGTACATGCAATGCTTTTTACATTTTGTGATATTCAAGGTGAAGGTCACATCGGATGGTTTTATAATTAGCCCAAAAGAAAGTCAATATTGTACTCAATATTGCATCATTGTTTTGTGACTGTCAGTGTGTTAGTTTTCCAGTAAATGGAAGCCGTAATTTCGATATTTGGATGCTCATCACTTCAAAGATCAAGGTCAAGGCCGAGTTCTGATACAAGTGGTGACCTTGTGACATGATGTAGGTCATGTGACCTTATTTTTAGACTGATCGCATTAGCCGTTCAAGATTTCGCCACCAAACTTTGCACTCATATAGAGACGCTCCTAGAGGTCAAAGGTCAAATTTAAGGTCACATTCTTTTCGGTCATTAAAGTGTTCATTAATATTAGGAGTATCAATGCCGAAGCTTATTTCCTTATAAAATACCGGGTTTTGAAAAACATTGAAAGGGAGATAACTACTTTTTCTTGTTACGTAACAATTCAAAAATATAACTACAGCATGGCCATATGTAACACTTACTAACCATCAACTTTCTTTCACATATGTTGTGTAGTTTTTACTGTACACTGCTAACAAGGAAACAGCACGAGGGGAGAGAACTCGAAAACTGCTTGTTTGACCTACTTATTTTATTGGTTATTTTGCTGGGTGTATCTGCAAACTTTCACATTTTAAATTTCAGCTCCATCGCCTTATGCGTTTGGTCAATATTCGCAAAATGATGTTTTTATCAGAAAAGCCCATAGCTCAATAGGTCAAGGTCAAGGTCAAAATTGAATACTTGTACCAGAAACTTCAGCCTAGTATCTACAAATGAGTCAAATATCTAAGCTGTATATCAAGCCGTTTAGCCGCTATTTGAAAAGTGGAATAATAATAAGAATAACTAGACATTGTTGGTACAATGGCACGGTCTTTCCATGAAGCCCCCAAAATGTATCCTTTCGTTGGAAATTAAGTTCATGTCATGTTGCATAGGCGATGTCGATATAATGATAATTGAACACATCAAACTAACGTCTTTGTCGTAACTTTTCAAGTTTTCCCGAATTACTTTTCTCTGTACGGAGCTATTGTCAACGAAAGAACTCATTATAGGAAGTAACAGGCAACAAATTAGAAATCCGTATCTATTGCAGTTCAAGAGATAAAAGGTTTCCAAAATTGTGCCGGCCCCGTCATGTAAGACGACATTTATTTAATTGCGAACATTGGATGCCTCGAGTGTTACAGCCGAATCGCTATAGCGAAATTGACAACACCCACTGAATAGATGAAATCAACATGTCACCATTTAACGGCTTAATGGTTCGGGAAAAGTGTTTCTTTAATATCTCTAAACCTATCAAAGCTATATTCTTGAAATTTCATAGGCAAATACATATATATATTCCCTAAATCATGCCTAAAAATAATGATGATTGGATGCATACTTTTCGCAAAACTTGAATACATCGTAAATTTCACAAATTGCTAATTATCTCCCAATCTTTCTGGTATCTTTTTATGGGTTCTACTGATGTTCTGTTACATCATGTAATGACCTACATTCATGTGCAAATTTCAAGTTGAAATTTCCAACAGTTTTCCAGTTACGGCACTGTAGTCGCAAAACTATCCGTGGCCATAGCTCAAAAACTAAGGTCAAGGTCATCTTGAAAATTCGGTGACGTCATACCTGTATTATGGGGTACAAATGTGTTAAATTACAGATTCCTGCAAGTTGTAGTTTTCGAGAAAATTACATGCAACGCTTTTTACATTTTGTAATATTCAAGGTCAAGGTCATATCGCATGGTTTTGTAATTAGCGCCAAAAGAAAGTCAATATTGTACTCAATATTGCATCATTGTTTTGTGACTGTCAGTGTGTTAGTTTTCCAGTAAATGGAAGCCGTATTTTCGATATTTGGATGCTCATCACTTCAAAGATCAAGGTCAAGGCCGAGTTCTGATAAAAGTGCTGACCTTCTGACGTCAGGTAGGTCACGTGACCTTATTTTCAGACTGATCGCATTGGCCGTTCAAGATTTGACCACCAAACTTTGCACTCATATAGCGACGCTTCTGGAGGTCAAAGGTCAAATTTAAGGTCACCTACGTTTTGGTCATTAAAGTGTTCATTAATGTTACAAGAATCAATGCCTTATCTTATTTCCTTCTAAAATGACGTCTTTTGAAAATCATCAAAGGAGAGATAACTACTGTTTCTTGTTACGTAACAATTCGAAAATATAACTACAGCATGGCCATATATAAGACTTACCAACCATCTACTTTCATTCAGATATGTTCGTCAGTTTTGCCTGTACACCGCTAACAAGGAAAACAGCACCAGGGGAGAGAACTCGAAAACTGCTTATCTGACCTACTTATTTTATTGGTTATTTTGTTGGGTACATCTGCAAACTTTCACATTTTAAATTTCAGCTCCATCGCCTTATGCGTTTGGTCAATATTCGCAAAATGGTGTTTTTATCAGAAAAGCCCATAGCTCAATAGGTCAAGGTCAAAATTGAATACTTGTACCAGAAACTTCAGCCTAGTATCGACAAATGAGCCAAATATCTAAGCTGTATATAAAGCCGTTTAGCCGCTATTTCAAAAGTGAAATAATAATAAGAAGAATAATAATCCGTAGAATAACAAAAGGTCTATCCATTGGAAATGGAAAGACCTAATAATAATCCGTAGAATAACAAAAGGTCTATCCATTGGAAATGGAAAGACCTAATTAAGCCGTTAAATGGTTCTCTCGCCCTGTTTGTGGTCATCTGTTGATTTCATCTATTCAATGGTCGTTGTCAATATCTCTATAGCGATTCCGCTGTAGCATTTGAGGCATCCCGTGTTCGCAATTCAATAAATGTCGTGTTACATGACGGGGCTGGCTCATTTTTGGAAACCTAAAATCTCTTGAACCGTAATAGGTACGAACTTCTAATTGGTTGCGTGTTACTTCCAATAATGAGTTCTTTCGTTGACAATGACCTTGTACCGAGAATAGTAATTGTGAAAAACTTGAAAAGTTACGAGAACGCCGTTAGTTTAAAATAATACAGCTTAGACAGAGGTTCGGCGATACTGGCATTCCAAAACAATCATGGGGAATAACTATCGCTTCACCGGAAGTACGCGCGCTTGTTCTTCTGTCGGCGAGCATAAGAATATAGCTGTTTTTCAAGCAAGCTCGGCAGATATGGCATTAGGTATCGGAGGGAATATTTGCTGTCGCCGTTTATGTGGAATGTTCTGAGATGAAATACGAATGGATTGTTCAAGGAAGGTAAAGATTTGTTTTCTAATTTAAGAACGACACCCAGTCGACTAAAATTGCGCACCAGAATACGGGAGTGACTGAATCTCGTGGCTGTTTCACGCGATTTGTAGATACTAAGCTGGTACAGGTATTCAATTTTGATTGAGCGAATATATATATGTGTGTTTATTTGTGAAATTTCAAGATAATAATATTGTTTTGAAGATATCCCAAAAAACATTTTCCCCACTTCGTGTATGCTATTTGCGTATTACCCGTCAGGTTAAACGCTTTCGATATTAAGTAGTAATTGTATAATGCCAGATCAGTTTCAAAGAGTTATTAATTGGTTCTACATTGACAAGGCGTGAAGACCTGTATGTAACTTGACACGCCAATTCCTTTTCCGACTGAACCAGCCGAGTCACCCCGCGATTGCAATTAAATGAACGTCGTTTTAGACGACGAAAGGAGCTGCTCCCTCTGTAAACCCAAGATGCATTATGTATATTTGTCAATTAAACGGATGACGTTCAATTATCATTATATCGATATCGCATATGTAACACGTTATGAATTTAATTTATAACGAATGGATACCTTTGTAGGACCGTCATGGAAAGGCTGTGTTATTGTACCAACAAAATCTAGCTATTAATTGATTTTCTTTTTGTCTGATTGTCTTCTGTTCAAGTCATTTGGCATCGGTAAAACCTGAAATGTATATCATGATCTTATTTCATCTAGTGATAGTGTCTGTTTGGTTCCAGATCACGGAGGTGAACAAAGCATGTGAAATGTGATCGTATGGCAAATAAATGCCCAGTGGTATGTCCAGGGCTTAAAACTAAAAAAAAAATAATAAAAAATTGGGAAAGGTTCCATCCATGCTATCAGTCAAAAATCTCAATAATGTAGGCCTACGTCTGGAATGTAGACACTCCTTTGTTTCAGCTACAATTCAGAATAAGTTTTCAGAATATTATCAGGTTTTAACAAGCAAATTATTCTTCATCAACAAGTGTCACAGCACACAATGTGGATGTCACTAAACTGTTAGGATAAATGAAAAGAAAAGGTTTACAATGTTGTCAAACAAAAAGTATATGTATATTATTTATCAGCTTTATTAAATAAGTTTACAGACTCACGCAGGTAGATCAATTTGGTGCTTCTGCAAAATCAAACCATTATTCAACTGCCAAATGCCAAGATAAATAGCCCCCCCCCCCGGAAATATAATTTATCAGCAAAATTTAGAATAACTGTTTTTAAACAACCAGGCTGGTGGATATCATCAACTGAAAGAAAAAAGTATCAGAAAAATCAGGGCATCGTCGATTGTGCTGTTGTCTTCCAGTCAGTTTGATATGCAACAACAACAACTTGGGCTATTTGGTTGGCGTCGACATAAGTCATCAGCCGACAAATACTTTACGATATATAGAAATGACGGGTGGTGTACTATGAATCATTGAGTTGTAATGACATCAAATGGCGACAATAAACTTACCAGAAAAACTACAAAAATGTCCATCTGGATGGCCGCCATGTTAAATCTCCCGGTGGATGGGGGATGGAACCCGACTACAGAAGCAAGGCCCGTTGAAATGCATTGCAATTGGGAACCCCATTATTTCAATTGTGTCCAACAAAAGTGCGTCAAAATTTCGTCGGGAACCATGACAATCCCTATTTGAAATCCTTTGAGTCGTTGGTTCCCCATATGACAATTATTTGGCGGGAGATTTCACGTTGCGCTCCTAGACGGAGGTAAAAAGTCGCAAGAAGAACAACAAGAAGAAGAGAAAGAAGAACAACAACGCGAGCCTCTCGTAGACCAGGGTGCCGCAGGTAAAAAAAAAGCATTTCTGGGTTCTATACGAAATTTGGGTATTTTTTCGATTAAATAATTGCGAAAACGTTGAGGCTTCCATGTGTTTTGCTATGCTGTCATTTAGTAACAAATTGTCTTTCACCCCTCACTCCCGCCTACGGACACTGTGATTACGAGAAGGAAATTCAGTAGAGCTTCAGCGCGTTTAGGCGAGGTCGTGGGTTCGAATCCAGATGACCAATTTATTATTTCTCTGTAAAAAATAATTCCATATGTTACACTCTATATGCAATATATGATATAGATAGACGAAACTGTATATAGATATTTTTAATAGCATAAATTTTTGTTATTTGTTTTAACCAAATATGGCCTGGGCATTTGAGAAAAGTGCAGGCGGGGAGAGCAGGGGTGGGGGGAGGGGGGTAATTTCGGCTCCCTCTCTAAATGTTTTTCTTACCCCTTTATTTAGCAGGATTAAAATTACCACCGATTTCGAAGACCGTCTACGATTCCCCCGTAATTGATCTTCATTGTACTATTTTGACAACTTTCGTCTTCTAAAACGGGCTCTGTCGGCTATGTTTAATCGGTTGCCGGGCAAAGCTGACTGTTAAGCAGTAGTCGGTAACCTGCTTGACTGCATGAATCCTTCGGCAGGGTGGCAACCGATTTCGAAGACCGTCTACGATGCCCCGTAAATGAGCTTTCATGTACTATTTTGACCAATTTCGTCTCCTAAAACAGGCTGTGTCGGTTATGTTTAATCGGTTGCCGGGAAAAATTGAATGTTAAGTGGTATTCGGTAAAATGCTTGACGGCATGAATCCATTAAAAGTGTGGCAACCGATTTCGAAGACCGTCTACGATATCTCCGTAACTGATCGTCCATGTACTATTTTGACAACTTTCGTCTTCTAAAACGGGCTGTGTCGGCTATGTTTAATCGGTTGCCGGGCAAAGCTGACTGTTAAGCAGTAGCCGGTAACCTGCTTGACTGCATGAAACCTTCAGTAGGGTGACAACCGATTTCGAAGACCGTCTACGATGCCCCCATAAATGACCTTCCATGATCTATTTTGACCAATTTGGTCTCCAAAAACAGGCTCTGTCGGCTATGTTTAATCGGTTGCCGGGCAAAACTTAATGTTAAGTGGTAGTCGGTAATGGTCTTGACTGCATAAATTCTTCAGCAGGGTGGCAACCGATTTTGAAGACCGTCCACGATGCCCCCGTAAATGAGCTTTCATGTACTATTTTAACCAATTTCGTCTCCTAAAACAGGCTGTGTCGGCTATGTTTAATCGGTTGCCGGGCAAACCTGAATGCTAAGTGGTAGTCGGTAACGTTCTTGACTGCATGAATCCATCAAAGGGGTGGCAACCGATTTCGAAGACCGTCTACGATGCCCCCGTAAATCAGCTTTCATGTAGTATTTTGACCAATTTCGTCTCCTAAAACAGGCTGTGTTTGCCATGTTTAATCGGTTGCCGGGCAAAATTGAATGTTAGTGGTATTCGGTAACGTGCTTGACTGCATGAATCCTCTAAAAGGGTGGCAACCGATTTCGTAGACCGTCTACGATGCACCGGTAAATGAGCTTTCGTGTACTATTTTGACAAATTTCGTCTCCTAAAACGGGCTGAGTCGGCTATGTTTAATCGGTTGCCGGGCAAAGCTGAATGTTGAGTGGTAGACGGTAACCTGCTTGACTGCATGAATCCTTCAGCAGGGTGGCAACCGATTTCGAAGACCGTCTACGATGCTCCCGTAAATGAGCTTTCATGTACTACTGACGCATTTCGTCTTCTAAAATGGGGTGTGTGGGCTATGTTTAATCGGTTGCCGGGCAAAGCTGAATGTTAAGTAGTAGTCGGCAACCTGCTTGACTGCATGAATCCTTCAGCAGGGTGGCAACCGATTTCGAAGTCCGTCTACGAGGCCCCCGTAAATGAGCTGTCATGTTCTATTTTGACGAATTTCGTCTTCTAAAACGGGCTGTGTCGGCTATGTTTAATCGGTTGCTGGGCAAAGCTTAATGGTAAGTGGTAGTCGGTAACGTGCCTGACTGCATGAGTCCTTTAAAAGGGTGGCAACCGATGTCGAAGACCGTCTACGATGCCCCGTAAATGAGATTTCATGTACTAATTTTGACAAATTTCGTCTTCTAAAACGGGCTGTGTGGGCTATGTTTAATCGGTTGCTGGGCAAAGCTGAATGTTAAGTGGTAGTCGGTAATCTGCTTGACTGCATGAATCCTTCAGCAGGGTGGCAACCGATTTCGAAGGCCGTCTACCATGCCCCCGTAAATGAGATTTCCTGTACTTATTTTGACAAATTTCTTCTTCTAAAACGGGCTATCTCGACTATGTTTAATCGGTTGCTGGGCAAAACTTCATGTTAAGTGGTAGTCGGTAACGTGCTTGACAGCATGAATCATTCAAAAGGGTGGCAACCGACTCGAAGACCGTCTACGATGCCCCCGTAATTGATCTTCCATGTACTATTTTGACACATTTCGTCTTCTAAAACAGGGGTGTGTGGGCTATGTTGAATCGGTTGCCGGGCAAAGCTGAATGTTAAGTGGTAGTCGGTAACCTGCTTGACTGTATGAATCCTTCAGCAGGGTGGCAATTGATTTCGAAGACCGTCTACGATGCCCCCGTAAATGAGCTTTTGTGTACTATTTTGACAAATTTCGTCTCCTAAAACGGGCTGTGACGGCTATGTTTAATCGGTTGCTGGGCAAAATTTCATGTTAAGTTGTAGTCGGTAACGTGCTTGACAGCATGAATCATTCAAAAGGGTGGCAACCAATCCCGAAGACCGTCTACGATGCCCCCGTAATTGATCTTCCATGTACTATTTTGACACATTTCGTCTTCTAAAACGGGGTGTGTGGGCTATGTTTAATCGGTTGCCGGGCAAAGCTGAATGTTAAGTGGTAGTCGGTAACCTGCTTGACTGCATGAATCCTTCAAAAGGGTGGCAACCGATTTGGAAGACCGTCTACGATGTCCCAGTAAATGAGCTTTGATGTACTATTTTGACAAATTTCGTCTTCTAAAACGGGCTGTGTCGGCTATGTTTGATCGGTTGCCGGGCAAAGCTTAATTTTAAGTAGTAGTAGGTAACGTGCTTGACTGCCTGAATCCTTCAGCAGGGTGGCAACCAATTCCGAAGACCGTCTACGGTGCCCCCGTAATTGAGCTTTCATGTACTGTTTTGACCAATTTCTTCTCCTAAAACAGGCTATGTTGAATATGTTTAATTGGTTGCCGGGCAAAGCTGAATGTTAAGTGGTAGTCGGTAACCTGCTAGGCCGGATGATGGTGAGGGCATTTTCCGCCAAACTTTATACTCTGTCTGTGGAGAGACAACACCTTGAAAGCTGTCGTACGTTGAAGCGGGTCATATTGGAGTCATTTTCAGCCTATTTGGGTTAATTCTATGGCGGTCATGTGGTATACCAGGAAAATCATGTTTTCCTCATTTTTTTCAAAATTTCTACAATTCTGGGAGAAAAAGTGGGAATAACTATTTCATTTCACGTCAGATTATTATTTATTAATTTCTCATTTCGTTTTTGCGAAGAAAACATCTGACGGAAAGTCATATAAGGGTGGCATGTAAACATCTGACGAAAAAAGTCGACCAAAGAAAATGTTTCTTTTCAAACTGACGTCATTGTGATGTTAAAAATGCGTCCATTTTTACAATTTCTGATGGGGCTTGACCCAAGAGTATGTGGTTATAGTTTCTCCGCCCTAGCCCAAGCGGTAAAAGGAACATTTAGGGAGGGTGGAATGCCCCTCCCCATCCCACCACCAGGCATGGACAACTCCCTAAAAGCCCAGACCGGATAGGGTTAAGCATTTCGCCTATTCGGGTAGAATTATTCTGTTGCCGGGTAAAACTGATTGTTAAGTGGTACTCAAATAGTAGTTAAGTGGTAATCAGTAACCTGGTTGACTGTATGAACTAATCGGTATGGTGGTAAATGATAGTTTATGCAATACTACGGAACTGATCTTTTATCTTTCTTTCCAAAAGTATGTATGGAGTATTACTAATCGCATTGTGCATTTCCGATGGTTTTCATGTATATTAACTGTGAGGTGTTTGGAGAATCGGTGGTTATGACTCACTGGCATATTCTGACGAATCGACGGCCCTGAATTCGCTTTTTTTAGTCCGAATACGTGGCCGCATATTCAGTCCGGCAAAAACGGTCGAATCGACGGCCGCACATTCGCGAATCGACGGCCGCCTATTCGCTCGAATCCACGGCTGAAAGTGAATAATGAACCGGTTGCTAACTTTACCGAGCTCATTGTTCCACTGTTAGTCAACAGTTTGATCATTTATTGTTTGTCTAAATATTGTGAAGGATTGGTGGCGAATAATTCACCTTTGTCAAAATAAATTCGAAAAGTAATTTTAATCAGGCCGGAACTGGATTAAGCGTTACTCAAACTAATTTCACTACTAGTATATTATGATAGCATTATCGCTCACGGCATTCCGCGTTCCCGCCTATGGACTGAAATTGACCGTTGATCCACGACCGTTGACCATCCCAAAAATTGATCAATTTCACCTGTTTACACTGATCAGAGATATACAAACCAGGGTCATTATTCAGTTAGAGCCTGCACCATGGCTAAATGTATGACTATAAGATGCGTTCCAGCGGATATTATTATATGATGTCGACCTTGGGAAAAACGATAGATCATGCTCACTGATATCCAAGGCCGAAATCGATCTTGTCCAGTCAAATCTGACAGACACTGTCCAACCACGGTTCATTACCAGGTCTGTGAGTTGTCATTCACACGACATTCTGAATCACTAGATATGAAATCAAATATTCTGGTAATCAAATTTTAGTATCTTGAGAGGCAAAACATTTTATGAGGGAAATGTTACGAACTGTTAATGGCTGGATGGATTCTTACTGAACACACAACAACGTTGTGCGGTTTATAGACCCTGCTGGCATACCTCAAAGAACAATATTTGGTCCTCTGCTGTTTATCACTTATATTAATGCTATTCTGAAAGATTTGACCTGTAAACTACGCCTTCAAGCTGATGCACATTATTCTGTATACTGAAAATCGATTATCTCTCAAACCGATGTGACGAAAGTAAATGACTTCAAAAGAAATAGAGTCGAAATGGAAACGTGAAAAGAGTCCAATGTTATTGTGAAGGTCATATTGAAGAAATTGCGGCGTCTTTCTAACACTTGCTTCTAATTATGCTAAAGACAAGAGTTGTATAAGCTGTTTCAAGTGATCCCATAAGGGCCAGACTTGTTGTTTACAAATCTGCAAATTTTGGTTTAATATTATCAGGCAGGCCAGAACGGTCAATGTCTGCAATAATTCGGAGTGACGTGTCCACAAATTTGATGGAATTCAAAATCTGGGAGCCCACAGGCTTGTCCGTATCAGGCTTGTTCCATAGCACTTTGCAGTGCTTGTAATTTGAAACCTGGTTGAATTTTACCTTAGCTAGGCATGAGTCTTTGATAGTGTTGTATTCTTGCTGTATTGCCGTGTCAGTGTCATCTGATGCCGACCAGTCTCTGGTAGAAGCAAGGGAATTTACTCTTCCTAGAGTACCTTGATCGGTGTTGGCCGCACTATCCGCCATCTTGGCCGGTTTTTAGATTTTCATGCAGTAATAGGTATAACGAATCCAAATCACCTGAGAAAATTCTGTGATGTGTTGCTTTTAGGCAGTCTACATTCTATACTGTCAATTCTCTGGGCCAACATTAACGCGAGGTCCCGTGTTATTTCGGTTGACCAGTAGAGTGATTTCATCAAGTATTTCAAGCATTTCTTGCAAGATTGCGAGCACGTAACGATGAAGGCAGCATCAATGATAATATTCCAATTATGTAGTATGTATAAGATCTGTATATCATTATCCAATTTAGTGCTAGGAAAGGGCAGCATCAAACCATGAAACTACCGATAGTATGGAGTGGGGATGATACATCCGATGGAACATGAGCGAAGACACACAACCAAACGCAGAGTGAAGCGTTTTATCCCTATATCGTGACTAAAAAGGGGTCAGTTCGCCTCGCCTTCCCGAGATATTTTCTTCATTTCTTCCGATAGGGGGCTGAACCTTACAAGATCATATACTTAAACGAGAGATCCTGAAGGATCTTGGCGCCCACCATTGTCCGATAATTGTAAGCTAGTGACAAGAGGATCTCTTTGTCCATTATTACTAAGAACAAATGATTGATTTGTAATTTTGTTTTCAGAATTTCGAATTTGAGCGAAAAAGATCGAAAAAGGGACACTGGAAAACACCAAGATATTTTCTTTCTAAGTTTCAGGAGTTTCAAGATTTCTAGAAACTGTGCTTGATATCGGTTGTCAGTTGTCGGTTGCACGTGTCATCATACTGGAAGCGAAGACAAATCTCTGACACTTTGGCATGAGCTATGAAACATACTTAAGATTTTATAATTAGGAGCGAATGCTAATTCTGTTCTGTTTACTGGGCTAGTTTGAGATATCTCTTTTAAGATACCATGCTCGAAAATATTAAAATGGTGTAAAACTTAATACTGAAGGGATCCGGTCCATGCAGTAATGTTGAAACTTTGAAAGTGTCAGAATCCCTTGGATCAAAACACCCAGTAGTCTACAGTTGTCGAGTTGTGACGTTGTGTCACAAGAGTGACGTCCCTTCGTGTAGCCGACCTGTCAGCAGACGAAACGGTGGGGCAGTTCACTTGCAACGGCATGGACTAAAGTAAACTGATTTAAAATTTGGATAAATACGTTTAAATTCGGATTCATTTGAACTCCTTGATATAGATGATGAAGGTATGGATAGTCTCTATAGTCAATTTATAGAACATGCCCCACCGTATGATCCGCCGACGACTCTTGTGATGCAACATCACAACTCGGGAAGACCATATTAATTTGAAGCGTAACTTGGATTTTCGAATCGGACCGAAAAAGGTATCCTGCACAGCTAGGTCCCATGTGGGACCTGTGTACCAAATTTCGGAGAGATCCATGAAGCAGTTCCTGAGAATTCACGATAAGAATTTTTCAAGCGGAAATTCAAGCTGGCCACCTGGCGGCCATATTGGATTTTCGAATCGGACCAAAAATGGTATCTTGCACAACTGGACCGCAAGGGGAACCTGTGTACCAAATTTGAGAAAGATCCATGAAGTACTTCCTGAGAAATCTCGATAACAATGTTTCATTGGGAAATCCAAAATGGCCGCCTTGTGGCCACATTGGATTTTCGAATCGGACTGAAAAAGGTATCTTGCACAACAAGACCCCAGGGGGGAACCTGTGTATCAAATTTGAGAAAGATCCATGCAGTACTTCCTAAGAAATCACGATAACAATGTTTCATTGGGAAATCCAAAATGCCTTTTCGAATCGGACCAGTAAAGGTATCTTGCACAACTAGACACCAAGGGGAACCTGTGTACCGAATTTGAGAAAGATCCATGTAGTACTTCCTGAGAAATCACGATAACAATGTTTCATGGGGAAATCCAAGATAGCCGCCTGGTGGCCATATTGGATTTCGGAATCGGACCAGAAAAGGTATCCTCCAAGGGAAACCTGTGTATGCAGTACTTCCTGAAAAATAACGATAACAATTGTTTCATGGGGAAATCTAAGACGGCCGCCTGGTGACCATATTGGATCTTCGAATCGGACCAGAAAAGGCATCGTGCACAACTAGACCCCAAGGGGGACCAGTGTACCAAATTTGAGAAAGATCCATGCAGTACTTCCTGAGAAATGACGATAACAAAGTTTCACGGGGAAATTCAAGATGGCTGGCTGGTGGCCATATTGGATTTTCGAATCGGACAAGAAAAGTTATCTTGCACAACTGGACCGCAAGGGGAACCTGTGTACCAAACAAGGTTTCATGGCGAAATCCAAGATGGCTGCTTGGTGGCCATATTGGATTTTCGAATCGGACCACAAAAGGCATCGTGCACAACTCGACCCCAAGGGGAACCTGTGTACCAAATTTCAGAAAGATCCATGCAGTAGTTCCTGAGAAATCGCGATAACAAGAATTGTTTAAGAATGGACGACTGACTGACGGATGACCGACGACGGACCACTAGTACGGTAGCCAAATCGCAAAAAGGGGTCTAAATAAGGTTTTCGTAGCACCCCACCGCGTAGATTTAGTTTGACCACTGTTTATGAACGAGTATCATCTGCTGGTCAGTTCTATACATGTACCTGATGTAGGCATCTACAGTGGTGCCTAAGTTCACAGCATGCATTTCTTTGCCGCTGTCTGAATAAGACAAAATTAACTCTAAGATGGGGGTAGCGTTATTTAGAAACGTATAACTTTTTTATTCTTCCACTAAACTTTCTGTAACTTCCCATACCTGACCTTAGAATAATGTTCTATCAGATAAAGTAATCCAAGTTACGCCTTTTACGTTTTTGACGTCATGATGACGTCATAACATTTTTTCTCGATTTTTGTTTTAGAAATGAGACTTGATTTTTTTGTTTTACAGTTGCATAAACTCTTTTTGCATTCAGGCCGATTTATATTTATGAAAGATAATTGTCTCTCGGTTAATTGTAGACCTGGTGTAACCATCTAATATGCACTTCAGGGATGCAGCATTACCATGTTTAACGGCATCAGAGCATGAGAAATATGAAGCCGAATTAGGGGTATGGGTGATTACGTTCTAATATTTTATTTTTCCCCAATTCTAACTCAATGAAATTTACCACATATTGAGTCTGTGTACGGATCATTCGGATGAAGCAATCCGATTCCGATTATCTTCAATGGTGGTGTCACTATGTCGTTATTATCATCGTCGAAGTATTTTTTCTCTGGACTTTTTGTTGTAATTTTTCAAGGGTATACTGTTACCCTGTTAGCTTTTTCTTGATGTGTGTATTTAAGACCATGATAGCATGGCTTATTTGTTTGGAACCGGGTGTTGACGTCTATGGTGATGAGAAAGGTCGCATGATGCCTTCTTCCAATGCACTCTGAGTAACAAAAAACACAAACAAGGAATGGGGTAGGGATGATTACGCTTCGATTTGTTCTTCACACTTGGGTTCAGAGAGCTCAAGTTTTTAACACTTTGTGGTATGATACACTCTTAAAACGCAAATGTTACATTTAACATCTAGAGGGTTGGAGGAGGGAAAGCATTTAGAAAGTGTTGTTTCACCATTTTTAAGTGTTGGATGCAACAGCTTAAAATGTTGCATTTAACACTTAAAAGTGGTGAATACAACACTTTATAAATGCTTTCCCTCCTCCAACCCTCTAGATGTTAAATCTAACATTTGCGTTTTGAGAGTGTACTAGTTGAGCAAAACGAGTAATCAAACTTCCAAAGTCTCTGTAATGTCTGTTTCGAACTCTAGTGTATATTCTTTATAGGATAGTCGGTGTTACAGGGCTATAACATCGTCGCTCTGAAATATTTGTATCTAATATCGCTCAAGTCAGTGTTAGGGACCGTGTGGTCATGTCATTCAATATATCCACATGAACAGTCTCAATATCCCGTGGTTGGGATAAAAATCATCACAGGGGTCAGTTTTGGTTCTTATGATGTTTAAAGAAATATGCAGTCACTATATTTGTCTCTGGGGTAACATGACTTGTCAGTACGTCGGCATCGTTTTTCACCACCCTTTTAATGCTGCGTTTAATTGTTGTATGTGTTTAATATGTTTCACTCTGCTCGACTTAGGTTAGGGATTATCATCTACCTGCTAGTGGTCAATTCTTATCCAAGAACGGCTTTACATGAAGTTGCCGCTTGCATTAGTTAATCTAGCTAGTGGTCAATTATTAACCAAGAACCGGTCTGTATAAAGTTGCCGCTTGCATTTGTTAACTTCATCAGTCATGTCGAAATTATGAACATCCAGAAAGAAGATGGATTCAACGTTTCTGGTAATATCAACGAGAGAATCAGACCTTCACAATCTACCATGATGACGTCGTCTTTCGTCATGATATGTTTATCTTCACATTATGGGTTTAGGTCTCACCAATGTTTCGATACTTAAGTAGAGAAAACCAGTTAATTTGCTAGATGAATTGAATGAAAGTTACATGAAATGAAAGGAACAGAAACCCGTGCCCATCCAGCCACCCGCCCATGGATATTGTATAACACTATATTCTATTTTATGGATAGCATCTTCAACTGACGCTTCGATGGAGATACATCCAACTTTTCAATACAGGCGTCGATTTTCCTCATTCTATATCAGCCGTAATATGTTAAAGAATTTCCGCGTGTATAATCCAAAGATCTAATTCGTATAACATCCACATCAAAGCTAATGTAGATGATGGATATATAAAATATATACCTCAGTTCATATTAACTCAATAAATATATCTCAATCGAAAATGAATACTTGTCAGTTTCTTTGGTTCCATTCTTGAAGCTAAATATACATTATGGGAACATTCTATTACACTGTGATGCTTAATTGATATTGAGCAAGAAAAACAAACATTCGAATGCCTTCCTTTTGTACAAAAGATACTTGACGAAAGTTTACGAAAAGGAATATCCAATGTATAAGAATTTGTCAATATGTCAGATCCGATATCAAGATTCAATAATCAGCCGCCGCCCATAAAGAAATTCCGCTTCAATTATCGCACCACCTCTTTTGTATGACAGTTAGCCCCAGTCCCAACGATATCAAGATTCAATAATCAGCCGCCGTCCATGAAGAAATTCGGCTTCAATAATCGCAAGACCTATTTCGTATGAGAGTTAGCCCCAATTCCAATGTGTATGAAATAAATACAAGAAAAACACAGTTTTCAACGATGTCAGCAAGACATAAAGATGTTCTATACATAAACTCTTAATCACTGATCATTATTCTTTATCCAAATGAATTCCAAGTCGTGTCCAGAATATCAGTCACGCTATGAATGTGATGTTCATTTGAACACTATGTGAAAACACATGATATCCAAACAACTCCCAATCTTAATAAATTAATATCCTATCAATGTTCCCCAATCGTACATGTCGCTATATAGAATCTTAAGTATTTCGATTGAATTTGATGTTCTGAGCGCCCACACCATGAATAGTAAATCGCATTATGACATCATGGTCGCATCTGGACTAGTCCACTTGCAGTCGGGGAGGGGGGGGGGGGAGAGGAATAGGGTCACCGTGTCCGTTTACCCTAATCTTTACACCAAATATCAGTCCATATATATCTACCCCGTATTATGGTGCCACAATGTCGGGACCGCGGAAACATGGAAAGTCTAAGTCGGCTGAGCCAATCAAACATTCTGTATCATTAATGTTCCCTTTAAAGCACTATGAAGCGTTCCCAGGATTGGTTAACACCCGAGTTATTGCAAGCCTGTTAGATCCTTCAAGCGACATATCCAAATGGGGAAGGAGATAGGATTTAATTTTAATTAGATTGAACAGCCTCAGACGTTATAGCCAAAATCAAAACTTAGCTAACATGCAGTTGCATTGTACGGCTATGTTATCTTGCCGCCAGGTATTTGTGGATCCCTCTTCTGTCCATTTATGAAAATATCAGGTCAGTCTCGACAAACTAAGATGTATATATATGTGATTAATTGGAGCGATATACGAGAGGTGGGAAATATTGATACCTGGCGACTAAAGGGCAACCATATGACTCAACCACAAGCTTTTCTCGGCACCTCAAATTCAGACCTCAAACCCGAGAATACGGTGGACTCTCAGACGTAGCCTTAGTATCTCAGCCGCGCATGTTCATGTCAAGACTATGAAGTATCCACACGGCCGCTAGAACTGGCTTAAGCGGAATTAGATACGCTAGCTTGAGTGATGTGATGACAGATCAGGTCAAACAAATAACTCGTCTGATGTTAATGAATGAACATCGTGGACGTCTGATGGAGTAAACGTATCAACATGGGGTAAACCTGGTAAATGCAACAATACCCTGAAAAACTAACCTGTAACTAACCTGACGTCGTACGGTATAAATTTCCCACCAAAACAATAAACTTACACGTACTTGTCGAGAGGGCGGGCTTCGGAGACTAACAGTCCACCAGCAGAAACCTACCATATACAGGTAATAAACTGGAACGATATGCAGAAAGTTTGGGAATATTGACGACGTCTGGCAACTAAAGAGCAAGCATATGACTCTACAGGAAAGCTTCCCTCGGCACCTCACATTCAGACCCGTGCTGTGATTGTATCATAGTTATGTATACCCATGCAAAATTCGTTATATACCAACTTTTCGCTATGTAACTTTGAGTTTGACAAGATACATGATGAGAAATTCCAACTAACCCCGATTTTTGTGGGGCACTCTCAATCAGAGTTTGTTCTTCTGTCTTATTTCAGGCCAGATTATGAGTTTGTCACCCACAAAATTATGTTAATTTACTTCTGTACGACACTTGATTCAAATGAAACCATTCGATACACTATCCAGATATAAACGTAACAATTTATAGAACTAAAGAAACAAAAAAAAACAGAACAAGGCGCGATAATCGGGCATAAGTAAAGGAAAAATACAATTTCTAGATGTATGACGTCATAGTGACGAAACTAAAGCAGTTACGGGAAGTCTGATTACTCTATCTTTCAGGCCAATATCCAAAAGCAGCGCGTGGAGCATTTCAGTATGATAAACCGCGAACTAAAGAAAACATGGGACGGTAATCACCCCTACCCCCATTCGGTTTTAATGTCATGACGGGAGAACATCTATATGAATCCATGCTGAGGTCAAACAAGACTTAGTAGAAGGACGTATCTGGTCCAGAATTCAAGATTATATGTGAAATACCATCAGGAATGTATTACTGTGAAAGAAACAGAGAAAATCGGAGAAAATATTGCCAAAAAATCATAAGAGAAAGGCTCCTCGAGCTTATGACGTCACTATGATGTGGTCAAATTCGCTAGAGAAATTCTCATTATTTTATCTGAAAGGTCATTATTCGGAGGTAAATTTATGTAAGTTTCAGATCGCAAAGCGCTGCGGTAATAAAAATATGAGGGCTGAATTACCCCTACCCCCATTTCGGTTTTAAATTTTTCAAAACCAGTCAGCATCAAACAATTGCATGTAGCATCGTTAGGCACCACCGTAGATACCTACATCAGGTATTTAATTGACTGCGAGATGTTGATCTTCCAGAAAAAGAAGTCGAACAAAGTCTACGCGAGGGGTGCTACGGAATGACATGTTCTCGCGAGTGACTACCGGACTACACGGACGAAAAGCGATTTGAACAGCCCACCATCTGGTGATGATGGGATAAAACTGCATTTTGAGGTAGCTCCTCAGTAAGATTTTTCATTTTTTGTTGCTATTTCTTTACACAAAAGCTACATGATTAATTAGAATTTTCAGTCACACCTTCATGAAGGTCATTTTGAATTTACCCACGGTTTTCGGGAATGAATATAGGCTCACAATAACTCCAGTATGATACCAGTATATTATTCATTCACGGAGTACATCAGCTCTTATTTCTTGTCGTTCCGGAGTTAGGCGTGTGGAGGAATGATCCTCTCTCACCCCCTCCCCCCCCCGCCAGCAGGTCCGATATGGTTAAGCCTAGATAGAAAATATATACTCATCCATGAAAGTAAACAATGCTAAATATGCTATTGTTTCATACTGCACTGTTTACAGGACCATGTGTGCCAATACTCTAAAAAGGATTTTATATTCCACTTCAGCGGGGGCAATGCACGATACGTGTAGTACAACATCAGATTGTAACGCTAACTAAAATATCTTCTGAAGAAAGTATCAACATCATCTTGTGCAAAGAGACTCTCTGGTTGTGGCACAGGTTACAGGGAAAACATAAACGGTGCTTTTCAAATGGTCCTCTGGTGAATTAAAACATTAAAAACAATGCTTGTGGATATATACGGAACAAAGACATAAAGCATTTAATGTGTATAGGTATTTGTAGACACAAATTACGGGGCGCGCTATTTGGATCTCAAAATAAGATTTTTTTCCGAAAGGGAATGCAACTCCTTTGAATCGAGGGAAAGTAGCTAGTTTGCCCAGCACAAATATAATATTGTCAACATGATAAATCTCATCCCTTGCTAGCCAAACGGCCAGCTGTATAAAACAAATTAAAATTCCGTATCTTAATTGCAATATTACCATAACCATGCCATGCCAGGAGTCAACCCCTATGGTCTCTACATGCCATTAATATGTAGAAATCGCCTCATTTTGTGCTGTTGTGGCATCTGTTCATCATTAGGTGGCACTATAAACATGAACGTAGGTGAACTTTCAGGTACGTAACACAATTTTGCCAGCTTTTCATGAATTTTATCATAGAGATCTTGGAAGACAGACAAAGGATTGAAAGGACAATGGTGTTACTGGCTTATTCATGTAGCAATGGGTGGAATTGCCAACTAAATATATAGATATAAATCTAGGCTGCATCAGCCCCTGCTTTATAAATAACTACAATTCAAACATGGAAAATATGCTGCTATCGGGGTAGGATGATAGTCATCCTGTCTTCCAAATTGCAAGGATTCAAGAGAGCATGAATCCATAGCATTTGGTCAAATTGAAATATGTGCACTGTAACACAGATAAACCAAATATTGTACGCCTGTCTGAAGTAGTTGGCTTTATTACATAATGCACTCTATACAAGAGGAAAAGACGAATTGTGTCAACAAAATCAGGACCATTGTTATCCCATTTACATTTCTTTATGACTAGTAGCATGAACGATTTGAACCAGCAATATAAGCTATTGCTTCAATCACGATTCTTTCAAATTTTCTACTATAAAACTGTTAGTTGAAAGTTAGTTCGGTATGCACTCCAATTATGAACAGGGACCTGCTGAGGGTGATTATTATTATTTATTAATGAAATGAAAACAGCAAAAACAACAATAAAACAACAACAAACATTTCTTCTATATGTCTTTTCTGTTTAAGAATAGAACAAATAAAGCAGATGTATATGGTAAAATGTCGTGTGTAACATGTCTGGTCATATCAAACAATTTATTTCAGGCACTCTAAAGCAGATATGGGTTTCCATCAACCTTTGCGGCCATGTATAATAATAATTTTATGAACCATTTGCAACTGAAATAATTCCATTTACTTTCTTAAAGAAACTGTTTAGAATAACATTATGCGCATTGTAAGGGAACAGATAAATCCAAATAAGGGGACCGCTAAATCCAAATAAGAAAGAGAAGAATTAATTTATGCCTTCTTCAAGTCTTGAATTTTCATTTTCTGAAATGATAATAAATAAATCAAGTTGGGTTTGATTTTTATTGTTCACCAATACTGGAAAAGATTTGTTTTGTCCAGAAAATACAGTAAACTGTAAAGAGATTAACACATTATTAATTAAACACAAATTAACCCTATCTGGCCTGGCACCTATCCAGGCCTGGGGGGCCCGAATTGACCCCTCTAATTATTTTTCTTACCCCATGAGCTAGGGAGCTGAATCTTATCAAACTATACCCTTGCGTCAAGCTCTACCAGAAAATGTGAAAAAATCCAAGATACCAGCTTTTATGACGTCACTTTCAAAAACGTCATTTTGGGGTCGATTTTTCGGTCAGATTTTCCGAATTCTTTATTTATGCAATTTCTCCGCAAAAACTGCATACTAAATTAGTCAATAATAATGTAATGTGAAACAAAATATTTTTTCCCCATTTTTCATCGCCTAAAAGCAGAAATTCTCCATTTTTTGTCGTCCCGGAGATAGCGCAGAAAGTTTGGTGGGGTGGGGGAGGGGGATTTTGGCCTCCCCCTGGCCTGGTGGGTTAAACTACTCACTCGCTCATTTACTAGAAGGTTTTTCATATTTATGTAATATTACAAACACAAAAGCAACATTATTAGTTCGTATCAATAGCGCGTTCAGGCAACTGCTGGGAGGAGAAATTGCTCTTACCGGGCATCTGAGATAGGTGCTAAAAAAATCATGCCCTGACAGCAGTTTTTTTCTGAACGCATTTTTTCCAAAATATTTGAATACAGTTCACAATCCTAATAATAATTATTGATGTGCAATTATTCGTCATAACGCGGACAGGTTATTCCAAACGAACTTTCAAAAAACAACGGTCAAACAATCAAAATACCACATTCCCAAAATAATGTATTGTGTGCTAAGTACTAGTTTTGTTCTTCTATGTATGAGATGTGTCATTGGTCTTGAATCTTACTCTAGGGATACGCGATGCATTTGATAGTGCTTTGCACCTGTGTGCGCTGTATGTCCCTGTCTCTAAGACATGGTCAAAGCTAAGATATAGATACGAGAAATTTAGATTTTTGGATCTTGTAATCCACATCGAGGGGTAAGTTTTCAGACCAATGACATGTATCATACATACTAACCTACCAAGAATGCGATATGTATACAATGCTGGGAATATGGAATTGAAACAGTTGATCGCATAAACTTGGTCACATGATTGTTTTTTGCTACATTTGGTGTTAATACTATAAAATGAATTAGGTATTTGGATTATGGACGCGGAAATTCTTTAATGGACGACGACTGAATATTGAATGACGGACTAGACGCTTATATTTCGAGAGTTTTTATGAGAACCAAATTATAAAAAGAAATAAGGACAGTGCCTTATAATATATATGTAACTCTCAATCAACTGGGATATGTTTTAGGTGCATTTATATGTTTGTACTAATATTTGTAACATAGAAGTGAGAAATTTACATGGGCAATAATATATTTTAATCTGAACATCAGTTTTAAGTATCGGTGTCCGCACTTGACTTAAGCTGTGATTAAGGAAAACTGTTTATGTGTGGTTGAATAGGCTATGCCCTTGCATGATTAATATATTATCAGGGGACCAGAACTTCTCATATAATACAAATTATGTTATCCCTGGGGCTGGTTGATCCCTCCCCTAGCCTCTTCTCGGACTTCAAGACACTGCGTTCCACCTGTGGGTAAAGTTGTTAAGCTGTGGGTCTCGTCCCTCCAGAGGATATATGTCCTGGCTTAGTAAAGCATCAGATCCCCCCGCTCAGCCCCACTGCCTTCTCAGAGGCACTACTAGCAGGAAGATTTCCTGCCCCTCTCTAACTTCCCCCCCCCCCAGGTGTATGTGCCCCATCTCTCCCAAACTTTACACTAATGCCCCACCCAACAGGCCTATATATTGAAGGTGAGTCCCGCATCATAACACATTCATATGAATCTATGTGCCTATGTGCTCTTGTAAGAACCACCTCATTCCCTAACCCAATGTATAAGAGCCATACCATTCAAGGAAATAGATTAACTTCAGGTGCATGTTTGTGATGTGCCCATAATAGAGAACAATTTTAATTGTTCTAACCTCAGGAGTTTTCAATATTTTCTCTAATTTGGGTTCGGACCCCACCCTAAAACACATGTGCCATGCCTAATAAAGGGTGTGCAAGAATTGGGGGAATCTAAAGCCCTGTGCATACCAAATTACATTTTACACATGTATTCGGGGTAATGCTCTGTTCGTGTTTCACACGAGTTTTCATTAAATGTTAAGTTTGTAGCAACATTGCATTTTCTCTCATGGTAAATTGTGGTGTATTCCTAGCGAAGCAGGACATGCCTCTAGTCATTTACATACGTCATCCCGTGGATGTCGTACACAATTCTGAAGTGTTCTTTTGTTTTACATTTGCAGGCTATTGCCTTCTTTGACAACGTATATCACAGACCATGTGGCCTGTTAAGTTCTGTTTTGGAAGACGGCGAAGTTACTTCGGCACAATAGTTCTCCTTCTCGTGTGCATTGTTGTTGCCATTTTGGGTGTCTTCGTCGCACGTGGTATCCAAAAGCTGATAGTGTATGGCAGCGGCAAGCCCAATAACAAAGACCCATTTCGTCCGATCGTACATCAGTTCAGGAAGGGTAATCCTGAAGATGTACTGGAATCACCAGTATATCCACCCAACAAGACCAATTTTGAAGACGCATTCCCACCGAACATGAGAACAGTTTCAACCCTACACAAGGAGGTTGTCATTGGCAATTTTGATATATGTAAGGGCACAGACCATATAGCTTATGTTGTAGTGGTTCACTCCGCTGTTAAGAATCTGGAGAAAAGGCAGAGTATCAGATCCACATGGGGAAGGAATAATCTTATACAAGGATTACCTTCAAGAACCATTTTTCTTGTGGGACAAATTAATGATCAATTGGCACAATACGCTCTATTGGGGGAGAATGCATTGTATGGTGACATTATCCAGGGAGAATTCGTTGATTCTCATATAAATATGACACTTAAAAACGCCATGGGGCTCCGGTGGCTGTGGAATTATTGTGTCAATGCCAAAGTGGTCATCAAAGTCGATGATGATGTATTTGTGAATATTTTCAGAGCGAGGGAGCTCTATTTCGATAACTTAGAAAGTTTACCGAAGCAAATAATCTGTGAAGTTGGGACGAAAAGTCATATATTTAGGATTAAAGATTTTCCGCCCGGTGAATCTTCGACTGTTTCGGATGATTACTTCAAAGGGTTAGAATGGTATCCAATGCCATGGTGCTTCGGTTTCGCAGTTTTCATGTCGATGGATTTTACTAGAGAAATATACCAGGCAGCCCTCGCAACGCCGGCTTATCCGCTAGATGATGTGTACTTCTACGGTATCCTACCTAGTACGATAAAAGGCACAACATGGCGAAACGAAGACAACCGGTTCTCGAAATACGAGGCGGAAACTATGTCTAATTGGACCTGCGACCGAAAACGGTCTTTCATTGTGGGTACATTTAGAAGCGAAGTATCGGCACAAATACTTTGGAATACGACTTTAAATTGCTTGCAAAAATGAGACAGTATTATGGCGACAATTCACCAGCATAATATGTTTAAGATCTATGTTTGGATAAAGCGTCCACATTCTGGGGCCTCAACTTCAGCGCCAAACGTAAACATTAGACCGTCGAGAGCCTCACGCAAACATCGTCTGTGTAATGAAATTTGGCCTGTTGAGAAATTTAACCCCAGAGTCGGAAATCCGTGAGTTCATCTCTGTCACGTAATTTCATGCAAATTCCTACTTATCTATGTTTGCACAATAGATTCAAGTTTATAAATGGCGAAGTGTCAGCTCCTAATACGTAGTAATGTAGGCGCTATTGACTTCAGGAGCTTATCAAAATTCATGACAACCTGATTCGCCGCCAGTTTTACAGCATGCATGTGTTGTTGTTGTCAAGTTATAGATTTTCGATCAGAAACTATATTTGTCGGACGAGTTAGCGCCTGAGACATTATAACTTGGAAATTGATAGTATAACGCTTACCATGCGGTTAGATATCGTTCAGATAGCATCTCCATTCTTCCGTTTTATCGCACGGAAAACCGGTATGTTTTCGTAGCGAACACGCTGTTTGAATATGGAGCGGGAAGTTGGCGGGGAAATTTGACCGTGTTTCCCGGCCTCGTGACATAAATTAGCGATGGAAGAGGTCAGAAACATGGAATAATTACTGTGTACAATTGTGATTGACAGTAGCCACACTTCGGCTCTCGGCCAATCAGATCGTCTTATTGTGTATTTGTTAGGCTCCGCCTGCTTTGTCAGAAATCTATAAATACAACCGTTTCTGCACAGAATGCTTGGTGATGCTCTCAGAGTCGGACATATAAGTTCTCTCCGACAAAACCAAAATCGATGCAAGCGAAAGACAAGCCTGAAGCAGTTATCATGGAAGTTAGTGTTACCAGATAGGGAAAATAAAAAGTTTTGGCACAAGAATCAGTTTCAGCCAAATTTAAACCAGCACAACCATTCCTGCACAAAGCAACGGTTTTCGCTCAGCGCTGCAACGGTTTTCGCTCAGCGCTGCAACGGTTTTCGCACAGGACTGCAACGGTTTTCGCACAGACAGAAACTGTTTTCGCGAAATAACTTATATATTATATTATATTATATGAGTTTCATAGCTATTTTTGCTAAACCCAGGATTGACGTAATATTGTGTGTAAATGCTGTACCATATTAATTATATAATTGAACCAGAAGATGAACAAGATGAAGATGAAGATGAACAAGAAATTCGATGCACAACCGTTTCGGACAATAATTTAAATTCAACCAACCAAATTGGCACAACAGAGGAGAAGATATGCATACATAACAAATAGCATAGGTACAAGTATTACAAACTGGTATACAAGCGAAAGTTGTACATACTGAATAAACTGTTACACTGTTATTTGTTGAAATTGAAACCATTGTTGACGTTCTTATTGGTACATGTATTGGACCTGTTGCAAATATAACAGTAAGTGGACTAGCAGATTCCGCACAAGCAAATTTGTACAACTTTGACTGAATAAGATAGCGGTACTGAATTCTATATCAGAGAAGAAGTTGATAACAGTAGTAGCAAGTAACTAGAACAACATGACAACTGAGAGTTAAGGTATTTGATGGCACGAAGAAAACGTACCCCATTGGTTGCGGCACCCCCGAAGAGAGATTGGTTATAATTGTGTTCAAATCTGTTGAGGCAGAGGTTCAATAAGGCTTCATACCGAAGAAACAAGGTCGTACGGCAGCTTCTACGATAACCTAGTCCACTAACTCCCATTTCTGTCAATCCTTGACAACTTTAAAAATATTATAAACAAACAATGTGCCCTCTACCTTACTTTCTAAAATGTGTCAATGAATTGCATCAGATGAAAATATACAGGTGCCCCTATGAATCTGTACAGTTTTTAGTTAGCGGAACAAAACACAATTGGCATTGGTAACATTTGTGTTACTAACGTCATTTGTCCGTCAAATTTTTTTTTGTATATGTACAAGAGATTTCTTACAACACAAGCACTTGCATAGGCTCAGTGGAATTAGGCCAAGCATATTGATGTATCTGTATCATTGTCAGTGTATGACATCACGCATGCTGTAATATTGGGCCTTTTCAAAAAGTTATGTCATTTCCGTCAAGGGAGTTTTAAAGGAAATGACATTAGTAACATATTTAAAAACGGAAAGCGGACTAGGTTATCCTGGAATCTGCCGTACATAATAGAAACCAGTGCAGAGCAGTTATCACCCGATTCTCGCATAAGAAACGAAAGTTCGTACAGGTCGTATCACCCTTAGTGGTACTGGTGGCAGCATACCTAGACATTGAAAAACAATCATTTTAGTATAGGAAATTTCCGCTACAATTGATGACAAGCGGTGGGATTAGTATTGCTTCTACAGTACTTGGTGTCATAAGTGCATAAACTTTCATTAAGCCTTGCTGAAATGTTGAATACATCCTGCCGAAGATGCAGAGAGATCCGGACACCAGCGTTAATGAGGACAGTCATCCCAAAGTGTCATTTCATCCATCAAATCAACAGTAGTTGAAAGCTGAGCTAGTGAGCATTCCGGCTATGAGAACATCCGCGCGTGAGTTCGCTAGACGACGTAACTCACGTGTAAGACGCAAATCGTCGTCAAATGAAATAAATACTCCATAGGTTATAGTGACAGCTCATGGAGGGAATAACTGCTGGCCAAATCCTAAATAAACAGATGTACATCTACAGCTCGGAGAGGTAGACAGGGCTGCGAAGCGAATAACACCGATGAACAAATTTCAAAATTTCAACCAATTTGATAGAAGTTATGGAAAACAAGATTTATGGTGCGAGATGAAGTTCACAGGTTTAGCAAAGTTGAGGGAACGTCAACACAAGTGAGGAGCGTCTACGGGAACTGAGACAGCCGATAGAGGTCACAAACCACTAATTAATCGCCTTACTTAATATGTAGTGAATTGGCAGAGCACATTTGTCAAAACTATATCCCCTAATATTCGCCGACACAAGCGACCCACCACACCAGCTAGCCTGGCCTTTCCGCTCAAACATGTCGAAAATTCAGCATACATTCCCCACAATTTTTTCGAGATAAGACCGCCAGAAATAGGGTCATCCAGTCCGACACCATCACGGCAAATTGTGGAGGTGCCAATCAAACTGGCCCAGATTTTTCCCGATTAAACTTTGAGAAGTTGGAATTGATATATTTGAGAGCCAAATATTATAGAAACATTTTAAAATACCTCACAGACCATATCTGTCCAAATCGGATATAATGGTCAATCAATGTTCGCCGGCAGCCAAGTCCTGATAATAATCTTGCACTCAGAAACTCCAATGGAGGTTTGTGACCATAAGAGTTGGTCACTTCCATTTGACATCCTGGTATGGACCCTCCACATCTTGAATTGTTGACAATTATACCCTTCATCAATGCTATAGAAAACTTGGATACTTTAGTATAAAGATATCCAACCAGTCAGTGTAAACCGATAAATCATCAGCGGTCGCAACTTTTGCACTGGAGATTAACGGTTACAGGCCGGTAGATGCACAATATAACCATGGCAACCCTGGTCTTACAGAAAAGTTCATCAGGTGTGTAGATGTCACACCCTGCAATGAGGATTCGATGATCAAATCTGCCCTGGAAGTGAGAAACGAAGAATGTGTTAAAAGAGTGTCATACATGTATGTCAAATCAGATGCCCAAAGGTTAAAAGTCATTCTAGTATCGAATGTTACAGGTGTCACAAGAGGACACGTGATCCGCGATTGTTCCGGCCTGGATTGAAAATAGTAGCCACAAATTGCACAACGTAAATCGGAAAACGCAAGACAACAGACGCAATGGGGGAAGGGTTGTAGGCCCGGGGTAAGCCTTATGGGACAGATGAAGAAGTGAGAAACAGCTATTCGTCAGAAATAATGTACATTAGGGTAACTTAGCTGTCGAAAAGTAGGGTTAGAACCACCAGGAAGCGGACGACAATGTTCCAGGCCGAAACGGAAACTGCAATTGTTATTGATAAATTTTGATCTTGAGTTACTATTTTATCTGAGTGTGTATGCAACCGTATACTGCAGGAAAAGTCGACCTGTAACACAGAAAACGTTCATGCAGTTAATGACTGCTAATCAGACATCATTGAGTATCTGCGGAATCTGTGAAATGGACATTGGAATTTTTCCATACCAAACAATCAGTTATACCATACATGCAGCTAACATACAACTACATAGGGTCCTGGGAATGGACTTTCTAATGAAGAATGACTATGAAATTTATGTGAAATAGGAAATTGTTTGATCTGTAACTTTCAACAAAATTCTATGTCATTACCAGGTTTGCTGTCATCTATAAAACATAGATGGACAACGAATGTCATCAGATACCTTCAGGATTGCGCATGTCAGTGATCCTGAAGTGGGATGCAGTATCTTGAGTAAATGGGCATTATGCGAACCTTTCACTGGAAAACTGAAAGTCCTAGCCATTGAGATTAATATATGGGTGCGACATCACAGGGACTATAGCATTAGGTTTAGTCTCGAGTCAAACATTGCAGTAGTTGTTGAAGAAACTAAAAGGTCCTTGAAGCTAGTAGAGGGGAAACTGTTTCTATCAAAAATCTGTGATGTGAATTCAATAGTTTGAAGTATGTCTTGCCGGCATCATTGAAAATTGTTGGCCGCTTCTCTCTTGCAGGAAACAAGCCTATGTTTATGTATACTTTTGTCTTTTTGAATTTGGTGCTAATACTGTTATATGGAAATGGAATAGGTCTTTGGATTATGGACGCGGATATTCTCTAATGGACGACGGCTGGATTATGAATGACGGACTAGACGCTTGTAATTACCACATTTCGAATCGCTGTACTTAAGGAAGTGCGTAGAATATAGATCCAGCTTTGTAAAAACTGGTTGCTTAGAAGTATTTGCTCAGTCTGATGTAGACTTGGGAAGAGCAAAGGGAATAAAACTTAACATTCGAGTCTGGAGTCGCATCACCTTTGAGATAACCAATGAAGAAGAGTCAATGTTGGAGATACCTTTCGATCACCAGGAAGATTCAGGGCTTGTTCCCAGAAGAATCAACGGTGAAGGAACCACCATCCATCCCTTGGTACAGAAACTGGTCCTTTCATCAACTCCATCTACAGAACCTGGAACAAATGAGAAGATTGAAGAAATAATTTTTCAGTATTTCAGTGTTTCGGTCGAGAATCTAGAAAACTAAACAAAATCCAAAATTTTAAGAGACACCTGAAATAATCCAGCATAACTACTTTTCTTTATGTTTCAAGTATTATACACATACTGAGAACTTAATGCCACAATGACATTGATGAACTTGGTTGATCTCTATGGAGATAATTATTCAAGAGCAACCTGAATTTAACAAGATCAGTATGATTTTATAATATGTGGCCAATCTGAAAATGATAGGTACATGTATGTGAACGGAGATAGAAGATTGATAATTAATAGGTTCAAACCAGAAGAGGCATTGGTCATTATGACTTGCCCGAAGAAGACATTTGGACTGTATACACTCTTCTATGAACTGTTGTGTTCTTTGCACCTGTTTAATCTGGGTATTCTGTTTGTTCTGTGATTGCTAAACGAAGAAGCAATACATTTGTGAGAGAAAATTGTAAATACCAGTTTAGAGTAGGAGCATATAAAGGAATTGAAACCATCAATGAAAACTTGTAAAGGATATTGCATGAAATTTGCATAGGCCAAGTTATCCCTTGTTCGGGGACGAACAAGTATTGGGAGGAGGAAAGTGTGGCGGAAATTCGCCAGTATAATATGTTTAAGATCTATGTTTGAATAAAGCTTCCACATTCTGAAGCCTCAACTTCAGCGCCAAGACGTAAACATCAGACTGCCGAGAGTCTCACGCTAACATTGTCTGTGTAATGAAATTTGCCCTGTTGAGAAATTTACCCCCAGAGTCGGAAATCCGTGAGTTTTATCTCTGTCACGTAATTTCAGGTAAATTCCTACTTATCTATGTTTGGACAATGAATTCAAGTTTATAATGGCGAAGTGTCAGCTCATAATACTTAGTAGTTCAGGCGCTATAAATGTTAGGACGTCATCAAATTCATGATAACCTGATTCGCCGTCAGTGTTTACTGCATGCATGTGTTGCTGTTGTCAAGTTATAGATTTTCGATCAGAAACTATATTTGTCGGACGAGTTAGCGTCTGAGACATTATATCAGCGAAATTGATAGTATTACGTTTACCATTCGGTTAGGAATCGTTCAAATAGCATCTCTATTCTTCGGTTTTATCGCACGGAAAACCGGTATGTTTTCGTAGCGAACACGCTGTTTGAGGATGGAGCGGAAACTTGAAGCGGAAGTTTGGCAGTGTTTCCCGACCTCATTTCATAAATTGGCGATGAAAGAAGTTGTATTTAAACACACAATACAAACCTAAGATCTTTGGGTATATTTCTCACATAAGTTCAGTCAGAAACATGGAATAATTATATGGAAATGATTTAGTAATAAAATTCTATGGGGTATTGAAATATTTCCCCATTTAGCATTTTCAGCCATTCTGTGTACAATTGTGATTGACAGTATCCAAACTTCGGCTCTCGGCCAATCAGATCGTCTAATTTCGTGTAGTTTTTAGGCACCGCTTGCTTTTGTCAGAAATCTATAAATACAACCGTTTCTGCACGGAATGCTCGATGATGCTCTCAGAGCAGGACATATAAGTTCTCCCTGACAATACCAAAATACCAAAATTGCTGAAAACAAAAGACAAACCAGAAGCAGTTAACATGGAAGTTAGAATTACCAGATAGGGAAAATACATCGTTTTGACAGAAGAAGCAGTTTTACCATAATTTAAGCCAGCACAACCATTCCTACACAAAGCAACGATTTTCGAACAGGGCTGCAACGGTTTTCGAGCAGGCTGAAACCGTTTTCGCGCAACAACTTTATTATTATTTTAATTTCATTGTTATTTGGCTAAACTCAGGATTGACGTAATATTGAGTGCAAATGCTGTACCATATTAAGTATATACCTGCGAATTGAACCAGATAATCTAAATTTAATTAACTAAATTGGCATAAAAGAGGAGAAGATATATATACATGTACGTAAGACATAGCATAGAGACAAGTATTACAAACTGGTATACAAGCGAAAGTTGTACATACTGAATAAACTGTTAGACTGTTATTTGTTGAACTTGAAACCATTGTTGACGTTCTTATTGGTATATTTATTGGAGTATTGTCTGTTGCAAATATAACAGTAACTGGACTAGCCGATTTCGCCCAAGCAGATTTGTACAGCTTTGACTGAATGAAATAAAGGTACTGAATTCTATATCAGAAAATAAGTCGAAAACAGTAGTAGCAAGAAAATAGAACAACCTGACAACTGGCAGTTAAGGTATTTGATGACACGTCGAAAACGTATCCCATTGGTAGCGGCATCCCCGAAGAGAGATTGGTTATAATTGTGTTCAAGTCTATTGAAGCAGAGGTTCAACAAGGGTTCATGCTGAAGAAACAAGGTCGTACATATTAGAAACCAGTGCAGAACAGTTATCAATCGAGTCTCGCATAAGAAACGAGAGTTCATACAGGTCGTATCACCCTTAGTGGTACTGGTGGCAACATTTCCATACTAACTCATTTTCGTATAGGAAATTTCCGCTACAATATTCATCGGAATGGTTGAGATATCGAGGCAAATCACCTTTCGTGGTGGGTTAGTACAGAACTGCATATCTACAATCGTTTCGCTATTTCTCCCCAGCGGACATAGCTGAAAGCGTCATCATCATATTAAGACCTATCCCTCCATGGATATAGAGCGGAATTGCTCTTACGTAGACATCACCGAATACTTTCACTTTAAAAAAGGAACATCACCTAGGAAACGGCATGTGGCTAAAGCATATCTCACCTAGCAGCACAGACCACTAATGCAGGTTCGAGTAGAGCATCCCTATACGATGAGGGTGAGCGGATGAGCAAAGACGTTCTGGGTGATGAAGTTCTTAGAGGAAGGTGTGGCAACCCCAGCTCCGACACGCGTCGTATGGTGTTATAGCCAATGGCAGTCCGCGAACGAGAATAGGCGATTACAGAATGTGAGCTTCGTCCCAAGAATTCCTCACGACATAGACGAACCGTATTACTTCGATTCCGAGCAGGCCAACGTGGTAATGCTAGACGACTGAATGAGTGTGGCCAAGGACACTTCACACGTTGCCAACTTGTTTACTAAAGGGTCCCATCATCGGCATCTGTCCGTCATCTATTTGACCCGGAATCGTCCAGGGGTATTGCCTTGAACGGTCAATACTTTGTGTTGTTCTTCAATCCCATCGACAGAGCACAAATCCGTGTGTTTGGTAGTCGAATTTATCCTCAGAACATCGACCATTTCATGCAAGTTTTCACGGAGTGACAAGTCGTCCGTACGGCTACCTGTTCGTGGACTTAATAGCTCGTACCTCCGAAGATCGCCGGTTGACAACCCGCCTGTTACCGGGCGAGGGGCACCACTACGTCAAAAACCTCTATCTACCGAGTCGACACCTGGCAGCACCCGTCCAGCAGCAACAACCCACCCCCATACAGGGGGTCCCCTTCATACCATCAGTCCCGGAATATCACCTAACCGTGGATGACCAACCCAAACCCGTACAGGGGAATGAACACAACGTGAACTCGAGCCTATCGAAGGATTTGTTCAAAGAAAGTATGGACGCCGAGATGGGCGAGACGTTGGGGGTCACAGAAAACAAGTTTCACCACAGAGGGTATTCCAAAGAGGAAGCCGCAATTTTAGCCCATAACACATTGGTACCCAGATTACGACGGGCTTTACGTCAGCAGTATGCCGATCTCGTGACTCATATGAAAATGCTGGACAAGCACCCGATCCATATGGAAATCGAAAGAACAGCGTCGATGTTGAAAACCTCGGGCATGAACTGGAAAGCTGCGTATGTCAGAGTGATAGCTCAACAGAAGCATTTGTTTGAACGCATAATTAAAAGGCGTTAAGGCGTTAAAAAACGGAGTTAAGGCGTTGAGACGGGTTTTAAGGCTTTGGTGGGCGTAACTGTCTATAAAAGCAAGTGTATTCCCAAAACGCGCATAGTCGACGTTCAACCGGTAACATGGGTTATACATGCTCTGAGTGCGAACGCACGTTCACCAAACATTACCATATGATGGGACACTAGAAGAATATACATGGGATTGAAGACTCCGAGGAGTCCACGAAGGCGAATGCTGATACAGAGACTGCTGAGAGTCCACTGACTGATACCGAAACAGAGACTGCTGAGAGTCTATTTACTGATACGGAGAGCTTGACTTCAGATAATCAGCCTACATCTCAAGGAAGTGAGGAAGAACCTACCTTTTGGGATCGTATTGTGCATGAAGCTATTAATAGCTATGCTGCAATTACAAGCGTCTGGTCCGTCATTCATAATTCAGCCGTCGTCCATTAGAGAATATCCGCGTCCATAATCCAAAGACCTATTCCATATTCCATATAACAGTATTAGCACCAAATTCAAAAAGACAATCATAGTATTCATAAACATAGGCTTGTTTCCTGCAAGAGAGAAGCGGTCAACAGTTTTCAATGATGCCGGCAAGACATCATGATGTTCCACAAATATCAAATCCGTATCGCTGATCAGTATTCTTAATCCATAATATTCGTTGTAAAATCGTCATCTAAAGAATGATGAGACCGAAGACGCCGGACAGGATAACTTACAACAGGTGTACATCCAAATGCGCCCCTGCATCAGGAAAACGGCCATGGCGATCTATGAAGGGTATAGCCTACTGCCGCTTGAAATGAAAGGCGACCCAACACAAAGGTCCATCATGAAGACCAAGCGTCACTTGGAAGAGAATGTAGGGCTACCGCCCACCGATGCCCTGGAAAATGCGATCAGAAATGCGCGAACAACTGTTTCAGGACATGCTGCCTGCACAATATCCCTGGACTGCCCAACGATGCTTAGGTCACACCGAAGAAAGATGGAACTTTCTCAAACATGAAAATCAGAGCTTCAGAGCTATTTCACCAGGGCGTGGAAGCGTTAAGCTGGCCGTTACTGTCTCTAAAAACAAGTGTATCTCAAAAGACGTACACAGTGGACGTTCAACCGTCAACATGGGTTATACGTGCTCTGATTGCGAACGCACGTTCACCAGACATTACGATCCGCCTCCCGAATTAAAGAGCCGATGGAGATTGCTCCCAGTGTCGAGGAGCCCTTCCATCCTCGTTCCCAGCTTCCTCAAATGGAAGAACCCATGGAGGTCGATCCCTCTCCCCGAATTGAAGTGCCGATGGAGATTGATCCCAGTGTCGAGGAGCTCTTTCATCTCCCTTCCCTGCCAGAGTCACATGACTTCACAGTATAGTCTTCCGGTTAACCTATTCTAAAGCACATACCAGGAATCTACCACTGAGTATCTACCACCGAATACCACCGAGTATAGCTCACCATTTTGTAAATATGTATACTGTTATTATTGATTTGTTAATTGAACATCAGACCCCAAACTGTCAGACTGAATTGGTGTATGTTACAATAGAATATTAGACTATTAGGCATGAATATCCAACTGATTACAACACATATAAGGGAAGATGAGACATAGAGTTAAAAAGTATTAAGAAAATAATTAAGGAAGAGCTCCAGCTGAGAATATATACGCATCTGACACAAGAAATAGCAGAAGTTGATTTCATGTATTGTAAACTGCAAAATAAGGTATGACATGTCAAGAGAGTTCTTTTATTCATAGAGGGTATATAAGATTTACAGTTAGCCAACCCAGGTAGACGGTCCTGGACTGGCACTAGGTTACACTGTCCGACGGGACATATGAAGTATTAAATGAAGTCTCGTCAGTGCTGAATCATACGCTAGTCTTAGAGGTGTACTCGGGGTACATGCATATTTTGGCAAAGATCACAAGGTATACTTGAGGTGTAGGTAAACTAAAAGTATATTTAGTCCCAGCGGTGTACTTGAGGTACATGCATATTTCGATATATGTTTTAACAAAGTCCATGAGTTGTACATGAGGTATATACACCTTGAAAAAGGAAATGCGTTGTACACCTCCGGTACACCTCAACTTGAGGTGTACACCCCAAGTCTGTAAGGGACAAGTCCCTAAAAAGGATAAGCTCAAGACCGCCTCGATTTGTGGTTTCGCCATTTACCGCGTTTTGAAGTGATAATTTTATGTTCTCTGACCCCAGCGAAAGACGAACCATAAAAAAAAATTGTCGTCGTGGCCAGGGGCAAGGGTTAGGGAAAGCTTGACTACAAGTAGACATCTGTCAAAATGTATTCAGGTCTATTCAATAACTGCGTAACCACTGAACTTTATCATGCTCAAAGATTATCATCATATATGTAGGAGTGGCAGAGGGACTTCATTATGGGGGGACTTCGATATTATGGGGGAGGACATGTAGGGGTGGCTTGCTCCCTCCCTCAGATAGGGGTACCTGGAAAATTGTGGAATTTCAGATGCCATTAATGCACTTTGGCACTTCTGAGAAGCTTGAAAGCGATAGAATATTTCACAATAAAAGTTTTATTGAAACCAAGTCATGAGAGCTATAAAAAATGTCAATCAGCGTTCCCCTCAGAAATAATTCTTCGATAATATTTGTCAACTATACCCACCCTATTTCCACCGACGATGTGAAAGTTCAATAGTTGGGAGTTCTGAACAGGTTGATGTGGGGACGCAGGACTACTCACTGAAAATTTGGGAATTTCAAATTTCAGATGTTTCTCTGCCATATCTGATCCCATTCAAAATGCATTCTTGCTCCTCTAAAGGCACGCACCTACAGTGCCTCTGACTGGAATACTGGAGTCTGTATTTCATGCATTATTCAAGCCTTCCACTGGGGTTTTCCAAATAAGAAGGACATTTTCAAACAAAAAGTTAGACAAAATGTACACAGTTGTTACATGAACATGTTAATCTTCGCATATCCAAGTCGAACACTGCACGCGTTGTCTTGGCTGAACATAACACATTCTCTGACCAGAATACAGGTAACTGAGTTTGGTGATGTCATATATGTAGCTCTATATATATTCAGTGGTCCATATTAGGGGAAGTGCAACGTATGACCTCTTTAACATTCAAGTTTGATTGGCTATTCGAAAGAAATTAACATCAATACAACCACCACTTGCCATATTTGGAAATCACATGGGCAGATATAAAAGCAAATCCTCGCTGCACAGTTTTGGTAAGCTCCTATCACGATTGGCTTTTTGACATCACGTGCATTTCCCGGTTTGAACAATTTACTCTTATTATGTCAAGGTAAGTGTAGTATGTGACTTGAAAGGTGAAGATGGAACATATTTAGCAATTAAAAGTTCTACCAAATGGTCCACACCTCATCATTTTTTATGCTAAATTGTTGTAAGGGGGTGTATTTGACATTAAATAGCGGTTTGCTGTTTTCGACAATGATCGAAGTTCTAAAAAAAGTTCTAAAAAACTTGAAGCCCTACAATTCCAGGCCTGTTTGGAAATGGCGAAGGCCGTGACTTGTTGACCCATGACGTCGGAGTCTGATTACGATCGTTCGTAGCAAGCAATCGTAGTGAATGTTCAAGGTGACATTTTCATTGTAACGCCAACTACGTCACAAAGCCGAAACGTGAAGTCTTTGTTGACGTTATCTTGATGGCTAACCGTATCTGGCCTGGGCTTTTTGGGACCTGTCGTGGCCTGGGGGGGGGGGGCGAAATGACCCTCCCTAATTATTTTTCTTACCCCTTGAGCTAGGGGGCTGGAACTTACTACACTATACCCTTGGGTCAAGCTGTACCAGAAAATGTTTTTAAAAAATCCAAGATGGCCGCTTTGATGACGTCACAGTGACGTCATTTTCAAAAACGGCATTTTTCGGTCGATTTTTCGGTCAGATTTTCCGAATTTTTTATTTACGCAATTTCTTCGCAAAAACTGTATGATAAATTAGTAAAAATTAATGTGATGTGAAATAAACTATTTTTTGTCCACTTTTCATCGCGGAAAAGCCGAAATTTTGAAGAAATAGGACAAAAACATCACTTTTCTAGTACCCAGGTGACCGCCATCTTGAATTTACCCATGATCCTCTGCTCGAGGGGTTATGCAAATAGCCTCAAAATGACCCCAATATGATAAACTATAAAGTCACGGCGTTTCAGCTCCCTATTTTTTGTCGTTCCGGAGATAGCGCAGAAAGTTTGTTAGGGGGCCATAATGCCCCCCCCCCCCCCGCCAGGCCAGGTAGGGTTAAGGCTTCAATACGTTTTTGAACACATGTTTAAAAGATCCAAACAATCCAATTTCTTGTCATTTTTCGTAGAAAAAAATATCAACGTGTTATTTATTCTGTTTCTCTGTATCTTTTCATGTAAAGTGTGCAGAGGGTATTTGGTTGAATCTTTAACATAAAATATGGTTGTTTTTATCCTTGACTTTGAGCCAATCCAGATGAAACTTTGTCATGGCATGATGTCGGTCAGTCATCTGTATCCATTGTTGACACCCACTTTCCTATCTACTCTTTTTCTGTCATCTTCATGCCCAAGTTGACATCTTCATGCCCAAGTTGACATCTTCATGCCCAAGTTGACATCTTCATGCCCAAGTTGCCATCTTCATGCCCAAGTTGACATCTTCATGCCCAAGTTGACATCTTCATGCCCGAGTTGACATCTTCATGCCCAAGTTGACATCTTCATGCCCAAGTTGACATCTTCATGCCCAAGTTGCCATCTTCATGCCCAAGTTGACATCTTCATGCCCAAGTTGACATCTTCATGCCCGAGTTGACATCTTCATGCCCAAGTTGACATCTTCATGCCCAAGTTGACATCTTCATGCCCGAGTTGACATCTTCATGCCCGAGTTGACATCTCTATTCACACTTCGAATTAGCCTTGATATATCAAATCACAGGTGTCAATTTCGCCTACAAACCTGCATGACGTCAAGCCAATCAGAACATACCCAGTTAATGTACGTAGGGTGACGTATTCTCTCAGTAGTTTCTTTATTAATCCTGGCTTCTTTATGGATGGCCAGATACAAAGGACAGCCACTCAATAACCGATTCATGAGACACTTTTCAAAATTCAAATGGATTTGTGGTGATGTTTCCTGATTATTTAGGCCATTGCCACTTGATTGGTTGTTTAGCGTGACCTTGGTGTTTTCACCCCTCGGCCAAAATTTGGCCGAAAGGTATTGTCGTCATCATGCCCATCCGCCTGTCCGTAACACCTTTCTCGTTACCAAGGTATCTTTAGAATGACTTGCCCCAGAAACATAAAACCTGGTGGGCTGAGACCACTAAAAAAATAATCCTGATCCGTTTAGGCAACCTCTGCCAGAGAAATGAATTGTTTTCAATATTTTGTCTCTGTTGCGACGAATAGTTGAAGGCCAGTGGTAGGTGATTGGCGTATGCAATGTGTTTGGTTTCGCTGTGAGTTTGATTTTAAAACCAGGCCTAATACTGTGTTGCCAAGAGGGATTATTTGGATGCCTGGGTACCGCTTACTGAAAGCAGAGAAAAAAGTCAAAATGATGACGTCATTTGTACGAGCCCGCAGATCTCAAAATCTAGAAGGGCGACCCCCGTCAAGATATTTGTCAGGTTGTAGCATTTGGATTAAAGTACTTTTTGACTTAAGTCTAGACTTAATCAGGGAATCCACGAGATGCAATCACGTTAACATTGCCGCCAATGTGAATCTTTTAGTGGTGTAAGCCCTAAAAGGGTTGCGTTTTCCGCTGCGGTTGGGATCACTTGGTGTTGAAAAATGGACAATGGATAAAGTATACGACGCAAAGTTAGTATTTTGGTTGAATTATGAACTGCTTTAATGAAATGTGAGAAAGGCCAATCAATGTAAGGGCGGAGACTGTGTGGGGTTTTCTCGTTAGAACATTTGGAGCTATTTTTGTGTGATTTGGCTACTGATTATTCGCGGTTGTTTTCTAAATTTTACAGTGGTTTGCTATATATATCACTCGCTATTATATGGTATTGAGACACACCTCAATTTTTCGATGTTTTACATGGATTAATGGACATTTGGTCATATTTTACACTGTGAGAGTGAGGGCAAGAAATTTATTGTCGACAGTCATTATCGACCAGGACCAATGTTTTTCTTTGGACGCAAACACTGCGAGAGTAGTGGCGCGAAATGTCTTAAATTTATTCAAACACTGCGAGAGAAGTGGCGGAAAATTTATTTATGTTAGAGTGTTAAGGTGTAACGACGGGCGTTGACGGGCGTCACTGTATTTCGAAGAATTAGTGACAATTCCATGGAATATCAGAGCTTCTGAGCTATTTCACCAGGGTGTTGAAGCATTAAGAATGGCGTTGGTGGGCGTTGGTACAAGATGACACTTCCCACGACGCATTCGCACCGCGGATGGTCCATCTCTACACCAAATAACATCCTTCACTGCTAAAAAATGCCCACTTTCGCTACTACTCGTACTGATGACGCCACCCATGACGTCACAGATGCTGTGGATATCCCTCAAATTGAGTGTACACCCCGAGAGCTACAACATGACACTTTCCTAGACACATTCGGACCAAAGATGGTCCATCTCTACACCAAATACCTTCCTGCACTGCCCTAAAATGCCCACTGTCGCTACTATTCCTACTGATGACGTCACCAATGACGTCACAGATGCTGTGGACAGTCCTCAAATCTGAATATACACCCCGAGAGCTACAAGATGACACCGCCCACGACGCATTCGGACCAAGGATGGTCCCTCTCTACCCCAAATATCTTCCTTCAGTGCCCCAAAATGTCCACTTTCGCTACTACTCATTCTGATGACGTTACCGATGGCGTCACAGATGACGCGAACATCCCTCAAATCGGGGTCTACACCCCGAGAACTACAAAATGACACCTCCCACGACGCATTCGGGCTGAGAATGGAGCATCTCTACCCCAAATACCTTCCTTCACTGCCCCAAAATGTCCACTTTCGCTACTACTCGTACTGATGACGTCATTGATGACGTCACAGATGACGGGAACATCCCTCAAATGGGAATGTACACCCCGATAACTACAAAATGACACCTCCCAGGACGCATTCGGACCAAGGATGGTCCATCTCGACCCCAAACTCACCTCCACACACCTCCAAAATGGCCACTTTACTTACTACAACCAACTGCGCATGCGTAGATTGACGCGACTTGCACTTAAAAACACACCATTCTGACTCGAACCCACACAAGCTTCACTTTGACACTTTCCACGACCCATTCGGACCCATAGCGATCCATCTCTACCCCAAACACACACCCACATACCCCAAAAATGCCTGTTTTCTCTACTACGGCCAGGCTGCGCATGCGCAGATTGACGCGACTTGCACTTAAAAACACGCCATTCTGAATCTACCCCACACAAGCTTCACATTGATACCTCACACGACCCATTCGAACCGTGAATAGCCCATGTCTACCCCAAACACACACCCACATACCCCCCAAAATGCCTGCTTTCTCTACTACGGCCAGGCTGCGCATGCGCAGACTATTGAACACGGACGAACCATTAGTATAGTGAAGTGCTCCTGCATGAGAGCTTCAAAATAAGACCTCATACGACACCTTAGGATCATTAGGGACTCACCTAGACCCCAACACGTCCACCCCGTATGGGCCTATACTCCCATAGCCATGCAGTATAGGCCTATGGGCCTACCCAGGCCTCGGCGACTTTTTCCAAAAATTTCACCGTTTCGCTCCGGGACACTTCCCATCGTGTTCTAAATGACGAGACGTGAAAAACAAATCCAAACAACCATACCGCAAATGTATAGAAGTAGGTTTCCCAGTGGGACAAACATCGGTCCTATACCCCAGTATGGGACTATATGGGTCTATATATGGGTCTCGGTGACTTTTTTCAAAAATTTCACCGTTTCGTGCCGAGACACTTCCTATCATGTTTGTCTTGACGAGACTAAGAAAACAAATCCAAACAATCATACCGCAAATGTCTAGAAGTGGGTTTCCCAGTGGGACAAACATTGGTCCTATACCCCCAGTATGTGACTATATAGGTCTATATGGGCTGTATGGTAATTTTTCAAAAATTTCACCGATTCGCTCCGGGACACTTCCTATCATGTTTGTCTTGACGAGACTAAGAAAACAAATCCAAACAACCATAGCGCAAATGTCTAGAAGTGGGTTTCCCAGTGGGACAAACATTGGTCCTATACCCCCAGTATGGGCCTATATGGGTCTATATGGGCTGTATCGTACTTTTTCAAAAATTTCACCGATTCGCTCCGCGACACTTCCTATCATGTTTGTCTTGACGAGACTAAGAAAACGAGACCCCACAACCATACCGCAAATGTCGAGAAGTAGGTTTCCCAGGATGGTCCTATACCCCCATACCCCATATAGGCATTTTCCGTAATTTAGGATAAAGTCCGTGTTCCGTATTTTTTCAGGGAAAAATTTACATACACCTACCCTGGAACTAGGGGGAGATAACTCTATTGATAGGCAAGCCCCGTTAAGCCCGGCAACCTATATACCCCCCATACCCTATATAGGCATTTTCCCGGATTTTTCGATAAAGTCCGTGTTCCGTTTTTTTTTTTTCAGGAAAAATTTTACATGCTCCCACCCATGACTGGATGCCCCTTCACGAATGCTTCACATTGATACCTCATATGACCCCATCGGCCCATTAGGGGCTCCCCTAGATTCCAAAACGTCTTTTTCCATACCCTTTCCCACAATTCCCTGTCTGCGCATGCGCAGAATGGTGACAACGCTCGAGCCACTAGTTCAGTCAGATACCTCACATAGGCTTCACATTGATACCTCATACGACTCCATCGGTCCATTAGGGGCTCCCCTAGATCCCAAAACGTCTATTTCCATACCCTTTTCCCACAATTCCCTGTCTACGCATGCGCAGAATAGTGACAACGCCCGAGCCGCTAGTCCAGTGAGATGCCCCTTCACGAATGCTTCACATGGATACCTCATATGACCCCATTGGACCATTAGTGGCTCCCCTAGATACCAAAACGTCTATTTCCATACCCTTTTCCCACAATCCCCTGTCTGCGCATGCGTAGAATGGTGACAACGCCCGAGCCGCTAGTCCAGTCATACGCTCCCTCACATAGGCTTGACATGGATACCTCACTCGACACAATAGGCCCATGAGGGGCACCCCTAGATCCCAAAACGTCTATTTCCATACCCTTTGGCCACCGCGCATGCGCAGAATTCCGATAATTCAACCCCACACCCAGCCCATCAGATGCCCCTTCACGAATGCTTCACTTTGATACCTCACTCGACCCCATTGGTCCATTAGTGGCTCCCCTAGCTCCAAAACGTCTATTTCCATACCCTTTGGCCACCGCGCATGCGCAGAATGCCGATATTTCAACCCCACACCCAGCCCATCAGATGCCCCTTCACGAATGCTTCACTTTGATACCTCACTCGACCCCATTGGACCATTAGTAGCTCCCCTAGCTCCAAAACGTCTATTTTCATACCCTTGGGCCACCGCACATGCGCAGAATGCCGATATTTCAACACCACACCCAGCCCATCAGATGCCCCTTCACGAATGCTTCACTTTGATACCTCACTCGACCCAATCGGACCATGCAGCGTATTTCAAGTCTAGGGACTATTTTTTCTCCGCGGAAGCTTTCTTCCGCGACCGCATCACCGCCAGACCGCATCACTGCGGAAGAATACATGCCCAGGGGCCCTTCGCCGGAGCTATAGTGACCCAGAGTTACCTCCCCCTAGATTGGAACTCTTCTGTGTTGGAGGTGAGAAAGGTCAGTCACGTGACAAAATACTCGCTTCTGATTGGCTGAGAGCTCTGCACATGCTCCGCAAATTTGCATAAATGGGTGGGAATTTCAATGTTCTCTACTACTTTTCGGAAGTCCAAAGGCCAAGGCCACTGAAGATATAAAAAACATTTAACCATTGAAAATCACTTTGTGTTGTGAGTGGATATTAGTGGGAAACGATGTGTTTTGTACCAAGATTGGGGTAAAAGGTCACTGACTCCTCAATTTCAATTTAATGACGTACACATAGTGTCAAATAGGCGCTTGGGGAGTAGTCCATAGTTTCGGATTATTGGTCCCCCTCAAAAATTTTAATACAGCAGAGCGTCCGGGTCTGACCACATGATAATTATCCTTCCCTTTTTGGTAACCAGTATTTAAGTTTCTGGGTACTGCCATTCCTTCAAAATGACATATGCGGATGAGTGGCTCGGTTGAGCTATATGGCGAGTCGGGCCGCGAAGTCAACCTTCGTTAGCCTCAGTTTCGTACGTTTTTCAGGTGTTTAAAAATAGGGTTATGTTACATATGGAATATGTGACAAAAAACGGCCTGGTCGACCCCATATTTTGAATAGCTTTTTTATCTTGCCTCGGGACGGGGAAGACTGAGACGAAATCTTATTGGAATCGATTGTCAAGATTTTTCCAGGAAATGAACGAAATATGGCGTATTTTGGGTCATTTTAATAGATTTCCCAGAAAATATGGAGTACGTTCCGAGGGAACAAAATTTATCCCGGGTTGAATTTGCATAACTGGCTTGTATGCTGAATTAATGGTATGAGCATTCCCATGAAGAAAATATATACTTTTATATGGGTTTTCTGGATGGTTTGGCATCTCAGAAAGACGGAAGGGCTATACCAAGGGTCTGTTTCCAGGAACGAGGGGTCTACTGTGGACTGCACCTTATATGCAATACATTATATACAGTAAAAATATACTCTGACGTATGATACGCTCTGCTGACTTGTAATAAGCCATTTGCCGTGTCATTTTCGCTCAAATTGTTCAGTTTTATACCATTTTAATGTACGCTTTCAGATCTTTCGAATGTCGGGCAGAATATTCAGAAATTTTCAAGTGAAACATAGAACAACTACGCCGATAACATATGTTGCCAAGCAGGGCTATACAGATTTACCTCTCCTTGGACGGGGCGACTATGACATCTAAAATGCATTATCTCAGACACCAACACCAATTTGATTACTCAACATGATATTTCCCAACGTAAAACTCACGGACAATATTAAATACTCTGAATAGGTAACAGTTATTTGCGTCTTAGCCATTATTTTTAAAGATTCTGAGAGAATTTTCGATATTTACCAGACGGAGGAAACTACAAATTTAACATCAATTTGATCATAATTCCAGTTATTTTTACATATTCCGTGCCTATCTGATATGGTTTGGAAGCTAGAAAGTGAGATTATAATTCGGACAATTGCTGCGAACCCATCGTCATGGCTATTGCGATAATATTTGAGATTTTATCTCGAAATGTCGACTTCAGATGGTAAAACACACCAAAACAAAGATGGGGTAGGGGGAAAGGGGAGGAACGGATATCCAACGAAAAAGCCCTTATATCGCAAGTGTGATATACTAGTGTACTCGTATTCTCTCGCAGATTATTATGCGCCAGCAACACTTTTTCCATAAAATACACCTTGGTCATTTAGGGAGTAGTCCATAGTTTCAGATTATTGGTCCCCCTCAAAAATTTTAATACAGCAGAGCGTCCGGGTCTGACCACATGATAATTATCCTTCCCTTTTTGGTAACCAGTATTTATAGTACCAAGTTTCTGGGTACTGCCATTCCTTCAAAATGACATATGCGGATGAGTGGCTCGGTTGAGCTACATGTATATGGCGAGTCGGGCCGCGAAGTCAACCTTCGTTAGCCTCAGTTTCGTACGTTTTTCAGGTGTTTAAAAATAGGGTTATGTTACATATGGAATATGTGACAAAAAACGGCATGGTCGACCCCATATTTTGAATAGCTTTTTTATCTCGCCTGGAGACGGGGAACACTGAGACGAAATCTTATTGAAATCGATTGTCAAGATTTTTCCAGGAAATGAACGAAATATGGCGTATTTTGGGTCATTTTAATAGATTTCCCAGAAAATATGGAGTACGTTCCGAGGGAAGAAAATTTATCCCGGGTTGAATTTGCATAACTGGCTTGTATGCTGAATTAATGGTATGAGCATTCCCATGAAGAAAATATATACTTTTATATGGGTTTTCTGGATGGTTTGGCATCTCAGAAAGACGGAAGGGCTATACCAAGGGTCTATTTCCAGCAACGAGGGGTCTACTGTGGACTGCACCATTGGTACATTTTTCTAGCTGAAAGTGGATGGAACTAATTCAAATACATGGAATAACCAGCCTCTCTCATATTTAAGAGCTTACAGGGCTAAGGGGCCAAGAAAACCACCATCACAGAGAATAATGGAGTTTCTAAAATGGCCGTCATTGGCATGTTGGTGTGCTTGCATGTGTGATATGATGAGCGGGGCTCTCAACTATTATTAATATGGTTTTCAACCTGATCACGTTTGGCTAATTACAAGTGTGTCAACCAGGTGGGGTTCGAAACTGTTTATTTTTGTTATTCTTGGGCAATGGTGGCCGAAAAACGTCTCTTTTTATGGAGTAAAAGAACGGAACGATTAGTGACTGAGGGCATTGATGGCTGAAACACGTCTCTTTCATTGAAGCCTTCGAAATTATGACAACAAAATAACGACACCCACCTGTGTAAAAGTACCACCCTGCATAACTGCTCTAACATCACCTCAGATATACCATCCATATGCATGCTTGAGAAGGTTCACAATCTTGCACATGTACTCATTTGATTGCAATTCAAATTAGAATGGTCATAACACTGTCCAATTACCATCAGACAGGTCATTTTATACCTGATGCAGACATCGGACAAATATCATGGTCAATGGGCTGGAAACTGGAGAATATTATTTCTATATGGAATGGCGGAGAACGGAAGCACATTTGCTGTCATTGAACATGGCTTCACAGCTATGAAAAGAAAAATTGCGCGTACAATCCGTGGTTCAGACGATGATTTGCCCTTGCCCCGTGGTGCAACCGGGATTGACCTGGGATGTCGTCGTGCACACCTCAGGTCATAGTGAGAATAGACCTCAGCCCCTCAGATAGATTGTCATAAGAGGCGACAAGTTGGGGCACCCGTGGGGTTCCCGGGTGTGAAAAGGAATAGGACCCCACCCGTGGAGTTCCTGGGTGTGAAAAGGAATAGGACCCAACGTCGTGATATGACTGAAATAGTGTTGCAAGCGACGTTAAATCATACTCACTCACTCACTTGTTTACTTTTCCTGGCTCTCTGGGATCTGCCTCGGGTACCATCCTGGATTTCATAAAAAAATCAAGTTTGTCTTAACATCTTCTCAGATAAGGATTAAACTTTATAGAGGTGAAATTGCCCGCCACACAGGCAGATACACTCCCATATGACTTACATATTAAATCCATACAGATCGTCATTGGAGACCTACTTCAGCCATCCACTCCCTTGTAAGATAATAGGCTGGCGAATAAGACTATAGGTCATCGGTTTCTAATCCACTAACATGGTCATTTAGCTTTGATTCTTTGTGAAAGCAGGAAAACAAAAACATTTGTAGAAAATCCATTCTTGTTTGCCACAAATGATATCCCTTCCACCAGTGCTAAAATTGTGCCGTACGAATATTCCCAAATTGACTGACACCTGTCAAGCCGTTTAGGAGTGTAAGAACTAAAAAACCAAAATATAGCCCATTGGGCTTCAATACCCCACGGCTATCAGTTCATTGTCTACAATCGGCAGTCATGCATTGCATAAGATGTATTTTTCAGAACTCTAACAACGACTATGCTATCTAGTCGGGTTGAGTGTAGTTATCTCATTTTAGAAATACATAGACAGTTGAGCCAGGCCAACTTTTGCTAACGCATTAACTGATGGGAGACATTTTGCGCCATTATAAATATATAAAAATCCTTTAATTATGGACACGGGGTGGGGAGAGTGACACTTATTAATGTTCGATTATCGGAGAGGGTTGGTAGGGTATTAATTTATTAAGATGTATCTACGGGTACCTGGAATTAGAAAAAAATGTTGATTTCATCATCAGAGGCGGGGGAAGCGGACGACGCATAATTATGGGACACAACTTTTTTATACGATTTGGTGGCTTTTGCAACTTCGTATCTTCGCATCGTAATTTCACATCGTAACTTTGCATCTTTGCGCTTCGCATCTTCGCATCGTAACTTCACATCTTCGCATCGAAACTTCGCGTCTTCGCGCTTTGCATCTTCGCATCATAACTTCGCATCTTCGCATCGTAACTGCGCATCTTCGCACCGTACCTTCGCGCATCGCCTTTTTCATCTTCGCGTTTCGCATCTTCGCATCGTAACTTCGCATCTTCGCATCGTAACTTTGCATCTTTGCGCTTCGCATCTTCGCATCTTCGCATCGTAACTTCACATCTTCTCATCGTAACTTCGCGTCTTCGCATCGCAACTTCGCATCTTCGCATGGTAACTGTGCATCTTCGCAACGTACCTTCGCGCATCGCCTTTTTTCATCTTCGCATCGTGACTTCGCGCTTTGCTTTTTAGCTCATCTGGGCCGAAGGCCCGATGGGCTTATGTCATGGCCTGATTGTCCGTCGTCCGTCGTCCGTTGTGCGTCGTCCGTCGTGCGTAAACATCTTCTTCTCTGAAACCGCTTGGCCGATTAAGCTGAAACTTGGCATGCATGTTCCCCCCAATGAGTACACCGGAATTTGTTCATGCCGTGTCGATACGATTTTAAATATGGCTGCCATGGCGGCCATCTTGAATTTGCCAGTGAAATCTTGTCAGCATTATTTTTCGGTAACTACTGCATGGATCTTTCTCAAATTTGGTACACAGGTTTCTCTTGGGGTCTAGTTGTGCAAGATACCTTTTGTGGTCTGATTCAAAAATCCAATATGGCCACCAGGCGCCCATCTTGGATTTCCCGATGAATCATTGTTATCGCGATTTCTCATGAACTACTGCATAGATCTTTCTCAAATTTGGTACACAGGTCCCCTTGGGGTCTAGTTGTGCAAGATACCTGTTGTGGTCTGATTCACAAATCCAATATGGCCACCAGGCGGTCATCTTAGATTTCCCCATGATACATTGTTATTGCGATTTCTCATGAACTACTGGGTGGATCTTCCTCATATTTGGTACACAGGTTCCCCTTGGGGTCTAGTTGTGCAAGATACCTTTTCTGCTCTGATTCGAACGTCCAATATGGCCACCAGGCGGCTATCTTGGATTTCCCTATGAAACTTCGTTATCGTGATTTATCAGGAAGTACTGCATGGATCTTTCTCAAATTTGATACACAGGTTCCCCTTGTGGTCTAGTTGTGCAAGATACTTTTGTGGTCTGATTCAAAAATCCAATATGGCCACCAGGCGGCCATCTTGGATTTCCAGATGAAACATTGTTATCGCGATTTCTCAGGAACTACTACATGGATCTTTCTCAAATTTGGTACACAGGTTCCCCTTGGGGTCTAGTTGTGCAAGATACCTTTTCTGCTCTGATTAAAAAATCCAATATGGGCACCAGGCGGCCATCTTCGATTTCCCCGTGAAACTTTGTTATCGCGATTTCTCAGGAACTACTGCATTGATCTTTCTCAAATTTGATACACAGGTTCCCCTTGGGGTCAAGTTGAGCAAGATACCTTTTCTATTCCGTTTCGAAAATCCAATATGGCCATCTTGAATTTCCCCATGAATTTTGTTATCGTGAATTCTCAGGATATTACTCATGTGGTGCATTCCACACCTAAATGATGTGCAGTTAAAATAGACATGGGGTCGGGTATTCGGCCTTAAATATATGTAAAATCTTTAACAAAACTCCTGTGAAAGTATATATTTTCTGAATGGGCACACCCATGCCATTATTCCAGGAGACAAGTGAGCTATTCAAATTGAAAAGGAAAGACGTGTAATCCTCCTTAAACCTTCTTCAACTTTTCTGGAAAACTCCATAAAATGTACGAAAATGTGCCAAATTCGACCCACCATCCAGAGAAAACAAACGAAATGATTTTCTTGTTAGACTTCTGAAAGTTTCTCCGTCCAACGGGCATTTTAAAAAGCGGAAAAAACAGGGGGTCGACCTACTCGTTTTTTGTAAAATTGTATCGCCATAAGGGAATCATCATTTTCGTTCCCCGAAAAAGTGAGGATTTTGTCCTGCCAGATATTCAATTCCGGAAACGATTAACTCTGTAGAGGCGCGTAGATGCGATAAGCAAGCAATTGTTATATCCTCGTTTGAAGAAATGGTTACGTCCAGCAGGGTGATACTATAGATATCAGCTAGTAGAAAGGGAAGAAGAATTACCATGCTGTCCAAAACAGGCGACCTTCTTTATTATGAAATTAGGGAGGGGCCATTTGTGCGAAACCGTGGCCTAGTGTGGAGTGCACCCATGGATGTTGACAACCTGTAACCATCTCGGTCATCTATACGCGGTAAGACTGACCCTGGGATCGTGTGTATCCATTTTCAGCCTACTTTCGGCTACTGCAAGAGGGAATTTCCAGAAATCAATACCACGTGTCTTCGTCAGCCAATCAGCTAAAGTCTACTCGCCATTTTCGAGTCATGTGAATTGTTCAAAATTACAGATCTACCACACCTCTTGGATGATACGAAAGTTATTCATTCCTATATATTTGGTAAGCCCGGGCAATATCTGTTTCCGAAGTGGTATAAAAACCCGTAATTTATCAGATTTCTCGGATGAAGGCCGAACAGAATCCGGTAAGGTACCGGATATCGCTCCGCGAAAATGGAGACACACGATTCACAAGCCATCTTATGGATGGCGGGGTGTACGCAAATGGGATGTTGATACACAGGTTCCCCTTGTGGTCCAGTTGTGCAAGATACCTTTTTTGGTCCATTTCGAAAATCCAATATGGCCGCATCTTGAATTTCCCATTAAACTTTATCATGAAATCTCAGGAAATAACTGCATGGATCATTTAGTGTTCAGGGGGACAACACAAGTTAGAAACTCATCTATTGCAGTTCTTCAGTAAAATTTCTCACAGCTACTTTCTCCAGTTACAGACAGATGAGCTACAGTGCCGTGGCACTATCTTTTTCATCTTCGCATCGTAACTTCGCATCTTCGCCTTTTTTCACCTTCGCATCTTCGCATCGTAACTTTGCTCATCGCATCGTAACTTCGCATCTTCGCCTTTTGGATTCTATGTTCTAATGCTAAACCTACGATGGCCCTTCTCGGCTATCATACAAAACTGTATTTTGGCACGATTGACTGGTTTCTGATGGCGTCGGTGATTTTCTATGCGCTTTATCTCCTAAGCTGTCCAATATGATGCAAAATGGTTCTTTCGGGCAAATTAAATTAGCTTCATAAACATTCAAAAGAGACAGATGCAAAAACAATGGGAGGAAAGCATCAAATGTAGAGATGATTTTATCTAATCAGTAACAGAAGAAAAATTAATCGGTGTTAATATCAATCAATGAATAGGTGTGGGAGAGAGGGAGAGAGCAGGAGGAAGAGTAAGGAGGACGACGAGGAGGAGTGCACGGTGTAAGAAAGCATATGATTGAGTCTGCGCTGAGGAGTAAGGGAGAGTGATTGGATTGCGTTGCGTGAGTAGTAGAGACACGGGTGATACGTGTCTGTTCGCATGCGCAGTGGCGTCAGGTGCGCACTTCCGGTTTCTGGCCACGCCACTGTGCATGTGAACGAACACGTACCTCAGGTCTCATTGCTACTCACGCAACTATTGCTGTTGATTAGTCATTCACCCACTCACTCTCTCTCTTACTCACTCCTCACCCCTCACTCACTCACTCACCCCGTTCACTCCTCCTCCTCGTCCTCCTCACTGCACCTCTCATATCCCTCACTCCCTCTCTCTCTCCACTCACTCATTAACATCACCCATCCCCGCTGAATCTTTCAGTCCTCCTCCTCACTTCTCCTTCATTCCTTCTCCCACTCACTACACGTTTTACTCATCATGCATTAAGCCTACTCCACGTCACGCACCACTTGCTCCTTCATTTGGACTGGCCACTCATTGTAGTACGGATGTAAACAGGTTCTAAACTGTTCCCAGTGGATAGGCACAGGATGCGTAGGTGATAGGCGTGGTTGTGCGTGCAGGAATCTCTTGTCTCAGCGTTAGTGCTTCAGTGCTTTAAGACGGAAGTTGAGGGAGTTACTGTGATTACGGCGATGAAAAACTTATTGATGTAAAAAATGAAATTTCCCATAAAATGAAGAGCCTAGACAGGGAGCGTTTAATGGATACCCCACGCGACACTGTTCGCCCAACCTAGTCACCCTATATCTCCCCCAACGTACCCTCCGGTGACAACAGTTTGACGTCTCGGGTCTCGAGATTGACAGAGTGAGAGCTTAACCTACTCGGCACTATTGGCTCACTTCCACAACTCCCAAACATACCTGCTCGCACGCGTACCGATCAAATGTCAAAAGCCCGCGCTCCTTACCCCTGGGGTTGACAAGGTCACGCAAGATCTCACACAGCTCACGTAACTCACTGCGAAACTAGATTTGCAGGCGCCTGTATTTGGGATCTGTAGTCCCCAGTGCGCAATTGCGCGATGACGTCACGTCAATGATGATGCATATTGGAATGGCGCAAACGCGTGCTGCTAAGCCGATGTCCACACTCTTGATCATGTATACCGAGGTGACGTCATTCGCCCCAACGCACAGCCACAAAACACTGCCATTCGAAAAATAACGGTCTTAGCATTTCTCTACTACTAGTATTACATATATCGACTTTCATCGACGAGCGAGATTAACTTGGCACAAATAGAACACCATACCTTTTAGCATAGCATTTTTTTTCTCCTGGACACACAAACTGTGTTTGCTGGCTTTCAGGACAACAGTATTCCTACCGGAAAATAGAAGTAACCTCATGCGAGTGTGAAAGAAGCTTTATCACATTTCGGAGACTGCGAACTTGGTTCGAGATTGTCCGCTCTAGCTCTAATGAACATTAAGCATGGTTTCCATGTAGATTATGATAAAGCTTATGATTAAGATAAAAGTGGACATATTTATGTAGCTTCGTTCAAGGAAGATCAATCTTCCAAATTTAATATTTCAGGAGAGTGCTCTGTTAACCTCGTTAACTAACGTAGTATTTCAAGCACACTTTACGCAAATTGATTAATACATGAGCAGTGTGACTAACGTCACAGGACCTACGAAGTAGGGCAGCAACTGAACTGAAAATCGCCGACCCAGTTGAAATCCTGCCTATATTAAGATGAGCACTGCCCAAGTCAAAATCAGCAGTGATTTTCATCAAAAATCACCAGAAATTGTCATCAAAAGTAGGTCAGCTCAGAACTTGCTGGTAACAGTCCCCTGATGCACCGTCATGCCAAAAATCAAGGTTCTAATGTCAATGGTTCTCCTTATTTTGCCGACGAAATGAGTCGGATGGACTCACTCACTCACTGACTGACCACCGGACAATTTGCAGATGGTAGCCTACTTCGTAGGAAAACACGTTTTCATGTACGTCGCTGTATGTGACTTCAAATGTGGAATTAATACATCACATTGAATGCCCGAACAATGGCAAGTGACCTATACATCCTATGCATTCGAGTGTTGTTTGAATAATACAAAACAGACATCAACAGAGGATAAGATTGAGACTTTTTTCTGAGAACTTTTAAGAAATTTAAAACTGAACTCAAGACAGTATGTCCAACAGATCAATGGTCTGACGAGGATGGCTACGGTACCTCGACAATCTTCATTTATATATCGACATCGTTAGATGTATGTAACTAAATGAATGCGAGGTACCCTTTTCACATTTAAATATATGAAATGATACTTTTCACTTCCATTATTTTTCGTCAAACTATAGATAAAAGTCGATCTGCTAAAATCCGGCAAAACAGCTCAGCTCGCGCCTGCAGTCGTTTGAGACCTTGGAGCTTCCGGGCCTGAAGTGGTTCCTGGACCCTTGCCCTTTTTCCTGGAATAGTCGCACCTTTCTTTGTAATTGGGTGGTTACACCACTGCTTACATCCCGTCAGTCGGGCTTTACTAGCATGTTTTCCGGGTCTGTCTACATCTGCTGGGTGTATTCTCCAATCTCCACAACAGTTTTCGCCGTATTCTTTCTATAAACTGGGTGTGAGGAAGGGAGGAGAGGGGACAGTAATAGGCAGTTAAGACTCATATGGGATCGAGGAAATATATATAGTAATTATATGAACGCAGAATATCCTGTCTCTATTCTATAACCTTCATTTTCGTAATCCGCTCTGCTCAATGAAACCTGCACCGAATGCAGCTGAGATAATTTCAGTCTGATTAAAATGAGACCTATCTAGCGGCAAGATAGCTCTTAATTTAAATCAGACTGAGATAATAGCATAGCAGTATATACTGCCGTACTGAAGCACATTTACAACTGTTTAAATGTTTAGGAAAGGCCCATTTTCGGAGAGGAGGCTGCCGTTTAGATGTATACCTGCTATGCTTTGGATCTTTAATGTTTATATGTTATAGACTAAAGGCACTTACAAACTAATGGTTTATTAAAATCAATTATTCTGTCGGGTGGAACGGTATGGGGTACACATTGGGTAAATGTGTCTATACCCCCGGCCGGTGTGTATTACATACAGGTAGAGTTCGGATATTTGACTTTACAACATCAGTTTGCAAGTGCCTTAGGTTGTGGAAAAAACATTCTGATCATTTTCACGTACGATTTTGTGATGTCTAAACAGTCAAGAAAGTTGATCGAAATGCACAATCAGAAAAAGTTAATAGCTATCAGCAAACAATGTGCTGAGTTAGAGCCACCACATTATTCCATCATCAACTAAAGTTACATGGTGATGATCATTACCTACTTAGGGTGATCATCAGTAAGTGTTAACTTTATACATTCACCTTCTTAGGGTGTAAGGCCTATAATATATATCATTATACAAGACAATATAATAGTACGAGGTTAGCGAAGTTCATCCGGATCAATGACGGGATCCCGATATCTTAGCATACCGCGGGTTTCGCGCTCTACTGAGTGAGCCACCGAGCTCGCATTCCGGGCCTATCTGAGCAGTACTTGTCAACTGCTGGTTTTTCATGCTCAATATGTGAATTTTCCGACCTTAAAATATTATATATACATATGAATTGTATTCTGTATTCCTAATTTCTGCTCGTACTCCCCGTCCCCAATATATTAGCATACAAGAAATGTGAAAAATAATACCGCTAGAGACCCAGATTAGCAGTGTGTGGGATCGCTGCAGCGGGAAACCAGTAGTGTGCTAAGATATCGGAACCTCCCCACTGACTTAGTGTGAGACAATGAGTGTCAGAAAAAGTGTCCTATTTAAATTAGACTCATTTCAAACGAAGCACCTGACGCGGTATAGTGAGGTTTTGGCCCCCATGAAGTGCGGTTTGTACAAAGAAATATGAAAAAGTGCCAAATGAGATATCCGACAGATTTTTTTTCAGTTAGCTTAACGCATGTTATCTCGAGAATATGGCCAGAGGATTTTTCTGGCTTTCCTGGGTCCACCGTCGGAATTCGTAATTGTTGAGGTATCGGTATTCAACACTATATATATATATATTCAACACTATATATATATATATACGTTTTTTGTCGGATTATTTATAGGTTCAGTACTTCTTGGGATATTATAGCAGATCATTTTGCGCGCATTTGAAAAACATTCAGTGTGGAAAGATCGAGTGGTTGTGTTCAGTTTATGGCGCGCTTTAAGCACCTTAGTTATCTATCGATCACACATATTTAGCTCATTCTCAAAGACGGCCACATGGGAGACCGAAGCGACTCTCAGACAAGTCAAGAGCCATCTTTAAACCCTAACTCCGAAGCGATTGCCCGCATTACGTCACTCTCAACCAACTAATTCGATCTTGTATTGTATTAGATAACATCTGTTCATGTCATACACATATGATATCATTGATATATGTCCGTCATAAATATATTCAGTCACGGAGAGAACCAGTTCTCTTCCGTTATCATGGCTATTGTAAGTTCGAAAGCAATGAATAGTGAAACGCCGGATGCAGATACATGAAAAGCATACGCCGCCTACTTACACCCCAAAAATTGGGAGATGGCTATCAATTACTCTTACGGATTTTTCTCGTAGAAAAGAGTCTCGGGGACTGGAATTATGTTTTGAGCACTGTCAGTAGCGTAATATAGCTGACATGGAGAGTAGTAGCGTAAACCCCGATTGAGTCAACTTTCACCCGGATGTAACCATGACGTCACAGCTTCCGATGGTGGCGCCATCTGTACACTTTGGATGCAAGGGAGACAACTCGGACAGATCAAGGCATGTACTGACCTATCTAGGCTATAGTTCCGGCAACCTTTGACCTCGAATTCTTCCGCGGTGATGCGGTCATGTCTGGTGGTGATGCGGTCGCGGGAGAAAGCTTCCGCGGACAGAAAGTAGTCCCATGGGTTGACTTCCAATGTTAATGTATACGGGGAATACCTAAATAGACGTTTTGGGATGTAGGGGAGCCCCTAGTGGACCGATGGGGTCGAGTGAGGTATCAAAGTGAAGCATTCGTAAAGGGGCATCTGATGGGCTGGGTGTGGGGTTGAAATATCGGCATTCTGCGCATGCGCGGTGGCCAAAGGGTATGAAAATAGACGTTTTGGAGCTAGGGGAGCCACTAATGGTCCAATTGGGTCGAGTGAGGTATGAAAGTGAAGCATTCGTGAAGGGGCATCTGATGGGCTGGGTGTGGGGTTGAAATATCGGCAATCTGCGCATGAGCGGTGGCCAAAGGGTATGAAAATAGAGGTTTGGGGATATAGGGGAGCCCCTAATGGGCCGATGGAGTTGTATGAGGTATCAAAGTGAAGCCTATGTGAAGGGGCATCCAGTCATGGGTGGGTGCATGTAAAAATTTTCTTGAAAAAAAAAAAACGGAACACGGACTTTATCGAAAAATTCGGGAAAATGCCTATATGGGGTATTGGGGGTATATAGGTCGCCGGGCTTAACGAGGCTTGCCTATCAATAGAGTTATCTTCCCCTAGTTCCAGGGTGTGTGTATGTAAAATTTTTCCTGAAAAAATACGGAACACGGACTTTATCCGAAATTACGGGAAAATGCCTATATGGGGTATGGGGGGGTATAGGACCATCCTGGGAAACCTCCTTCTCGACATTTGCGGTATAGGTTGTGGGGTCTCGTTTTCTTAGTCTCGTCATTTAGAACACGATAGGAAGTGTCCCGGAGCGAAACGGTGAAATTTTTGGAAAAAGTCACCGAGACCCATATAGACCTATATAGTCCCATACTGGGGGTATAGGACCGATGTTTGTCCCACTGGGAAACCTACTTCTATACATTTGCGGTAGGGTTGTTTGGATTTGTTTTCTTAGTCTCGTCATTTAGAACACGATAGGAAGTGTCCCGGCACGAATCGGTGAAATTTTTGAAAAAAGTCACCGAGACCCATATAGACCCATATAGGCCCATACTGGGGTATAGGACCGATGTTTGTCCCACTGGGAAACCTACTTCTATACATTTGCGGTAGGGTTGTTTGGATTTGTTTTCTTAGTCTCGTCATTTAGAACACGATAGGAAGTGTCCCGGCACGAAACGGTGAAATTTTTGAAAAAAGTCACCGAGGCCTGGGTAGGCTCATATAGACCCATATACTGGGATATAAGCCCAATGTATGTATAAATCCATACGGGGTGGACATGTTGGAGCCTAGGTGAGTCCCTGGTGGTCCGATGGGGTCGAGTGAGGTCTTATTTTGAAGTTCTCATGCAGGAGCACTTGACTACACTAATGGTTCGTACGTTGTCAATACTCTGCGCATGCGCAGCCTGGCCGTAGTATAGAAAGCAGGCATTTTGGGAGGGTGTGTGTGGGTGTGTTTGGGTTAGAGATGGGCTATTCACGGTTCGAATGGGTCGTGTGAAGTTTCCATGTGAAGCCTATGTGAGGGAGTCTCTGATGGCGTGGATGTGGGGTTGACATAGGGTCATTCTGCGCATGCGCGGTAGCCCAAGAGTATGGGCATAGACGTTTTTGGGTTCTAGGCGAGCCCTATTGAACTTTGACCTCAGAAATTTGCATATGACGTCACTTCCGGTTTGGGTGAATGAGGCATGACCTTTGGATATGTCCAGACTTGTCTGTGTTTGTCATGTACTGGGGTTGCGCAAGTGTGTGTGACGTCACTTCCGGTTTGGGTGAATTCACCCGGATGTAAAAATGACGTCACTTCCGGTTTGGGTGAATGCTCAAACACTACCTCCAACTTTCCCGGCCCGGCCCGGCCCGGCCCGCCCCGGCCCCGGCCCGGCCTGGCCCGGCCCGGCCCGGCCGCGGCGCGCGCATCGGAGTGATCTACTGCCGCAGCGCGCGCGCGCGGGAGTGATCTAATGCCGCAGCGCGCGCGCGCGCGTCATCACCGGCAGTGCGTGGATGAATGTCGGGTCAAAAGGTGACATCTAAGTCAAAAGGTCTCCCTTTCGGCAAGGTTCGGAGGGGACAATGTTGCGGCATCGATAGTCAGAGCTTGAACCCCAAAAGAGGATTGTAAATGAACCTGGGAAGGATGGGCAGGTCCATTTGGACCAATCAGCGGTCGGGAAAAAGAACCAATCAGCGGTCGAGAAAAATAACCAATCAGCCGTCGAACAATCAGCCAATCGAATTGGGGTACTCACGGTGTGCTTTCGCTTACGTCCGCGCCTACATCCGGGTTCTTCTCAACATCCGGGTAATGTTTTTTGGACATGGATGGGTTACCTTTGGCTCCATTCTAGGCCACTGATTGGCTAATACGGTGTTCAAAACCAGTTTCATGCATTATGCTCATAGAACTTATAGTCATAATCTATACGTGTTGGACGAGTCTCTTCACTCACCGTATACACGTACCTCAATGAAATGCCCGCTCCAAACCTAGACCAAAAACACGTACTTGGTCTGTAGGCTGATTTCATTGGCTCTCTATTTTACTATAGTGCTCTTGCATTCTAACCTTGATGGGTTACCTAGAACTTATAGTCATAAACTTAATCTATACGTGTTGGACGAGTCTTCACTCACCGTCTTCCTTTACACGCACCTCAATGAAATGCCCGCTTCAAACCTAGACCAAAACATGTACTTGGTCTGTGGGCTGATTTCATTGGCTCTCTATTTTACTATAGTGCTCTTGCATTCTAACATTGATGGGTTACATTTTGGCTCCATCCTACACCACTGATTTCAGTTTGACCGAATCTCCACATTGGGCATTTATGCATTATGAATAAAACACACAAGACAGGGTTTTTTGGTGAGATCTCATTTTGTTTTTTATTCAGTAACAACAACAACGTGAGAACAACCACGTGAAAACTAAAGCCCAGAACAGGGGGCTTGAACATTGAAAGAGCTGAAGCCCAGAACAGGGGGCTTGTACATTGAAAGAACTGAAGCCCAGAACAGGGGGCTTGTAAACTGAAGCCCAGAACAGCGGGCGTGTGTACATTGAAAGAACTTAAGCCCAGAACGGGGCTTGTACATTGAAATGATGGGCGGCCCAGTCATATACGAGTACATCGCGGTCCTCGGCCTTGGGGTACTCGTCAAACATCTGTACGATGGTAGATAAGGTTCTTCCCCGGCATCGATGGTACAGGTAAAACAGGCAATATTGTCCGCACACGCTACTGGTCAGGCTTTGCAACGTTTGACTGTTCCAACACCACGTCTCTGTATCTTGATCCATGAAGTCTGTTAAATCGGGATGGAGGGGTGGCAGGCCGTACGGGTCAAAGTATTCGCCCTGCTGTTCTGTCAGGTACACGGCCACCCAATGTTCACCGGGCCGATCCATCGGGTCCGTGTTGAGAACGTAAGCAGCAGGATACATACGGTCTGATGGGAACATATCTCGGGCGAACACCCCTTGAAAGACCATACGTGTCTCTGGGTCATTCTCCAGCACGGTGGTTATCTGGTCTGTATCCATGTTAGGTGGAGAAGTCACACAGGACGTTGCGCGCCTTGTCCACTTGAATGATGTTGTCAAACTCGGCGTAGCAGATCACATTGACAGTGGTCGCGAAGGCTCGTGCAAAGTGGATTTCCAACCGCAAATTGCCTTGCTTGGCCCGGGCCAGCTGATGATCGTTCTCTAAGGTAGGGGTCAGATCGAAACAGAACAACGTGTATCCGTTCGCGTAGTCCTCCCGACTGATGAAATTCCCTTCGTCCTGGTTGATTTGACCGGTGGCTGTAAACAGGCTCTGATAGGCTCGAATGAAATTCGCGCGCCCAAAAGTTCGGTGTTAAGGCCGTGGCTGGCACCTGTTGTCCATCCACATGCAGGGCCACAAAATTGATGCCGAAATGTTTAAAGTCAAACGGATTCTCTGGGTAGGTTCCGCTGAAACTGGTATTTTCCACACAGGCCAGGATCAATCGCTTGGGTAGTTCCCCCAGGAACAGGTTTTCTTTGTTGGCACCCATATTTCCAGCAGGCACAGAGAACATTTTGGTTTGTACACGTCGGATAGGGTACTGGGCTGGTTTTGTTTCCAAGGCTTTCATGTGTCCCAATTGAACGGCTGGATTCGGTTTCACTTTTCGGACATACAGGACTGCCTCTTGGATGACAATCTTATAGTCAGCTGCATGCCCCTCTACGTTAGTGGCCATCAAGGCGAAGGTCGGAGGCACCCGTATCAGTCGGATTTTGATGGGGATCTTGTTCAAGAGGTACCGGTCTTGCATGAACATGTCTGCGTGCAGTCGACCCATGAGATCCACCGAGGCACTGTTCGCAGTGAAAGCCTTCCGTTTGTTATATCCCACGTTGTCCACAGTGTCCATGTGCTCGGATGTGTCCTGGTAGAATAAAGCGGCTGTCAGCTGAGATTTTTTAGCCTCTCGGCCATACGACAACAGTGTCTCGATGTAGGCTCGATAGGGGTACGTGTTGGTCGAGTCACTGATGAGTTTGTCGCTGAGAAAAATATCCACCTGTTGAAACATCGAGTGTAGCCAGAGATTCGTCGGGCCCACCGTTGCAGCTTGGATGATTTTGGTGCCTTCGCTATTGACCACCTTGGCTTTCACATACAAGTATGTATGGGCTAAATCCACATAGGCCGTATCCGCATTGCTGATGGTGAACTCGATGGGCCCGGTTTCGTTGATGCTGGAGAGCGGGAGATGCTCCACCCATAATCCTTGTTCGACACTGGTCTGTTTGGGCGGTACGGTCCACAAATCAAATTCACTGTTGGTGGAGGGACAGGACTCGGCGTGGATCAAGGACATGTTTTAAGAAAAGATATCCTGGGTCTTCGATGTGCGTCGTCGCTGGGTCGGTCGTCGACTGGTGCGTGGTCTCGGTGGGGCAGCTCTTTTATTCCCTACGGTGCGTTGTGTTTTGGCCACCAAGACGCCTCCCGCTTCTTTGGCCCGCCGTTTCAAGGCTTCTTTGGGTGCCGTACCCCCAAGACATCACCGGCCACTTGCAGTCCACTGCGTACCGCTTGTTTGCCGATTGCTTTCACCCCACGCGTCACCAAGGGCAGGAACGTTTTGACGATGCTGCCGAGTATGTTCCCCAGTCCATGTCCTCGTTGCATGCGTGCACCGCTAAAGACCGGAAAGCCACCCCCGGCCTGTTGGGCATAATAGTCCATGTAGCTGCGTGCATCGCACTCGTAAGGTACTTTCATTATGCAAAGTGGGGAGCGCGTGCTTGTCGAAAATGAAGTGTCAGCACCACTTTTCCTCGTTCGAATGCCACCGGTCGTCCAGTGTCATCTCTTATATCCACCGTGATCGTGTTGATGTCGGTTTGTCGTAAGGGCAAGTAGAGCATGTGGTTGAGACTGTGGGTGACTTGATCTCCATACCTCTTTTTAATGGGGACCCCCGTAACAGAGGTGTGTTGATATCGCCCACGATGTGGTTGTCGACTACGTCCGAGTAGACGTAGAGTCCGTACATACCCGACTTCATATCCATCGGGATCTGGCCATGGTCCTCGGATGGACCCGTGTAGGTCGCGTGAGCGAGACCCAGCATTTGCTGTAGGATAGGACTCAGTACGACACTCACGTTGGCGATGAGAAGGATCTGTGCCTTGTCGTTGTGTGCGTTGTAATCGAAGTCCACGTGATTCTTGAATGGAAAGGATTTGATGGGTTTTGAAGTATTCGTGACCTCCCGTAGAGCCTTATAATGCAACAGTCTTGACAGCACACCCATGAACTCCTTGGGGGTATCGTATTGGCCTTCGGGGAGGGTGAGTCGGGTGTTTTTGGCTTCGTAGGTCACCTCGTACCACACTTCATTGGCTCGCACGTTGAACCACGAGTAAGGGTATTGGATATCCACGAGGCCACATTCCCAGCGCCCAGGTAAATGCAACGGTTGCGGTAACTGGGTCACGTACTTGGCCAAGGTGTTGTCAGGAAACACATCCAGCGAACTTTTACTGGATAGGGTGAGGTAAAACATGGCGAATGAGCTGTCCTGCTGCTGCTGTTGGTTTTAATAGGTGTTCCAGGCCTTGGGCGGTTGTGTCCGGCGCCGTGTTCGTCGCGTTGACTTGCTACGTGTCACGGCTCTGAAGATGTGGGGTGTCCTGATCGAGGGTGGTTTTTTAAAGGTCTGAAAAGAAGGTGCCCGTCGTGGTGGTGGTGTTTTGGGGGGTGACTCCGGTTCCCAGTCGGATTCCCAAGAAGGTAGTGGGCCACTCGGCGATTGCTGGGTTCGCTGCATAAAGGCCCAGCGTTGGGGGTTCCCCACCAATTCCTGTGGTACATGCATGTCTTTCAAGCCTTGAGCGAAGGCCTCCCATCCTCGAGGATCCGTGTGCGACCTGCGTTGACGCATCAGGTCATTCACTAAATCCGTCATGTGGGTCCCCGGGACCACCTGATTCTGTACCAGGAGTTCGCCTTTATCATTCCAAGTCATGTTAGCAGTCTGTTTCATCCGTTGTAATACCAGGGCAGCTTGTTTCTTGAACGAGGCAGGTACACTCTTCAGGACTTCGTCTTCCACCCACTGTGGGGCTGTGGGTGGTACCCCTGGTAATGGCGGCTGTTGGAGCGGTGCTGAGGTCGGCGGTGTGGCACGTGGTGGTGGTGGTGGTGGTGGTGGTGGTGGGGTAGAGAGGGTTTTGTATTGGTCCATGAACGTCATGTACCGTTGAAGCGTCTCATTGTACCGTTGTACTTTCTCACCGCTTCTGGACTAGGGTTCGGAGACCTGTCTTATTGTTGGCCAACTTGGTCTTCTGAGCCGGAGTCAGTGGTACGTTGCCTTTTAACAGATTGTACCCGATCTCGCACAGACAGCGGACAAGGTCAGGGTCCGCACCGCGTACAATGGTTCGGACTAACTCGGGTGGGACCGTCTTCGATACACGGAGCGTGGGAGCGTGCTTCCGTACTCGCGCAGACATCGTGTACAACTGATGCTAGAACCCACAACTCTGCTCTTTTTATCTACCTCAGAGACAAAGTCAACCCTGCTGTGGTATTCATTCTTTTCATTATCCCCATCATCAAACACACAGACCCCAGCTGGGGGAGCCACTGTGGGTGTGTTTACATTATATTTGCATGTACACGTGGTGGGCCTCTCCGGGAAAGATGCCGGTCCGTAGTCGAAGATGTTCGGAGGTGGCTTGCTTGATGTCGAAGAGCATATACCCGTGCTGAGGGGTTGTGGCATCTTTAAAGGCTTCCAACGCAAACGGTGTGCGGCCGGGATACATCTGTCTCGCCAGGTGCAGCGGTTGAGTGGTATCTCTCGGGTTTTTGAAGACCACCAGGTAGTGGGCATTTAAGCTGATGTTCCGATGTTCTTTGTTTTTACTGAACAGATTCTGCACAATGTAGATGATGCTGAACCGTCGATGGTGGCTGCCTTTGGTAAAGAGTTGGGTGACCCGCGCATCCGTCTCCGCCATGAGATCATCCAGACCACCAAGGTGTCGGGTTCCAAATCGGCCAGATTGGGTAGGCCTTCCACGAAGGTGATGTGGGGCATTGCTGCATACGTTTCCCCCCATTCTCCGTAACACCACACGACTCGGGCAATGGGTGGGGTGATCATGCTGTCGGCGTGTTGAAGGAGCTTCCTGACGAAGTGCGTTTTGCCGGAACCCGTCGGTCCTGCGATGACGCAAGTGAAGGGATGCTGCCACCGAGGGTCCATGTTTCGAGCTGTATGCGCTGTCGTGGTAACCCGCTCTTGTAAATTTCGTACGAGTGAAATGGAGTGGTGGGTACAACGTCGGTCGTCGTTGTCTGTTCACTGTCAGGGATGATGATGGTGGTGGGTACAACGTCGATGGTCGTTGTCTGTTTACTATGAGGGATGAAATCCGGTGGGTTTTCAGACGTAGTGGGTGTACTTGGTGTAGGTGTGGAGCTTGGTGTGGAGCTCGACGTGGCTTGTACACGGGGCGTGGTGGTGGTGACTGGGCTCAATACGGGGTTGATTGGTGCTATCTGCAGACCGGTTTCACTGGTGGCTGGTGTTCTCAGCTGGTTAAGTAACGTGCTGACATAGGCTACGTCGTAAAACACACTCAGCAGGGTTAGCAATATCACCACAAAGCCCACTTGCGCTTTGCGCGTTTTGGGAGACGCTGTGTTCAGAGGCAGCTGCTGTTTGTCCATAGCACTGTGGTCGGACGTGGAATGAAGGATGACGGCAGTGGTGTCTCGCTTTATAGTCGTTTCACCTGGTTGGCAGCGACCCAGGAATTGAAGGAACTGGGCCAGCCTTGCCATTTGACGAAATGAAACAGTTTGCCACGTCGACGTTCCGTTTTCAAAATCTGCTCCACCGTTTAGTAGTCTTGCTGTGTTTTTACGACAGACTGTAATTCCGTCTCGTAAAACGTCCCTAGCAACGGTTCCCCTTGAAGATCCTCCAGTTCATAGACTCGCCGCTGTCGGGGTAGGCGCCGTTTAATCAGGAAGTGCTCATCGCTCCAGTTTGGCAAGTAACTTTTCTCGAACTTGCCCTTGACTTTACTGATCCGTGCAGGGTCCCCGACCTTGTACACCGCCTTCGTCGTTCGCTGCGATGGCCTGGGGTACAAGACACGCCGCACTTGGGCTTCATTGCGTTGGGTCACGGTAATGGGGGCTCTCTCTATACTCCGATGATAGGCTCGATTGTAACCCCTCACAAGTTTCGGGAGAACATCGATGTACCGCCTTGTATTCTTGTAGGTGAAATATTTATACATGCGGCCTTTGAATGTCCTGTTGAACCTTTCTACCACAGAAGCCTTGGTCTCGTTGTACGTATGGAAGAAAAACACCTTCTGGGCTTTCAGAAACTGTTGGAACGGTCTGTTGAGGAATTCCGTGCCTTCGTCGGTTTGCAAATACAAAAGTTTGCGCCTGGTCTTGAAGATGTCTTTGAACGCCGCTATGAGATTCGCCCCCGTTTTCGTCCGGATGGGCACCACCCACGCATACTTGGATAGGATATCGATGCACGTCAAGATATACCGATTAAATCGTTGTGTTTGGCAAAGGCGCTCATATCGACCAAATCCGCTTGCCACTGGGCATCTATTCCTCCCACGATGACCCGGTTCCGTAGAAAATGGCGACGGACAGCTCGATGTAAGGTATAGGTGTCTTGTTTTCTTAACCAATCTCGGACTTGAGCACGTTGTATCCCCTGGGGTTTGGCCGCTCGATAGAGAGCCGACAATGCACTATAGACCGCCGGACTGTCGGGACTGTAGTATAAGTTATCCAACACCTTCTCCCAGCGCTTCATGGTGACAAAATGATGATGGACCCTGGCTCTATCGTTTACTTATAACGGGTATATCTTGGGCCGGAGTTTCTTTCTGATTTTCTTCGTTGGCTTCCACAGTGTCCATGGTAAATGACCAGTCCAACTCGTCTGATGACCGCTTGATAAGTACTTGATCCACATCTACCACGGCATCTTCCAATGCAGACCATAGATAAGGGTGAAGGGTAAAATGCACTGTGCCCCCATCTAGCCGAGCCAATTGAGCAAAGAAAGGGCCGCGTCGGAAGTACACATCTTGACACAAGTGGATGAGGTCGCCGTCCAGTTCACCAGACAACACCCGTTTGAATTTGGTCCAGCCCTCTCGGGACAGACGAATGTGAGCCGCGCACGGTTGTGTAGGGTCCGCATCACAGATGTCTCCCACCTCCTCCATGATATCGACCGTATCCGCATACACGTGCAGGAAAACCTCGGGGGCCAAGCTGAGATACGCCAGTATTATATGCTCCGTCATGGTCAGTACGTGAATGGTACCAGATTTGACTGTCTCTCGTATTTATAGGGAGAACCCCGTGAGTCTAGCCGGGTAATCAATGACATCGTCGTCTGGTTCATGGCTAGACAGTTGTTCATTGGGTTCGGCCGCCGTTTCTCTCAGAGCACGAGCCCACTCCAACTCGTCTGATGACCGGTCGTCCGGTGTAAACAGCTTTGTCCACGATAGGCACCACTTTCTCGAAGGCTGTCCACAGATCGGGGTCTAGGGTGAAGCTTCGCGTAGGGTCTTGGTAGCGGCCCAGGCGTGGGAAGAAGGGTCCACGGTATACGTAGATGGCATTGTCTATGTGGATGACGTGTCCATCGAGCTCGCCGCTCAACACCCGTTTAAATTTGGTCCAGCCGTCACGGTGTAGCGTAACCGCATTCGATACGGTCTCAGCGGGCGACCAGCAAACATCTCCACGGTCTTCCACGAGGGTGACTTTATCTTCATAGACGTGTAACCCCACACGGGTTGTAAGGGGCAGGATGGCTCGTAGGACGGGTGACATGCTTGATCCAATGACGATCGTTGAATGACGCACACTCTATCTGATCCTCGTATTTATAGTCCCACTGTCAATACCACAGCGCCAGGGTCAATAGGGCACAGACTATTGTGAGGCCAACCAGCCGTCGCTGGTTCCGGCGTGAGCGCTTCTGGTCCATAGCCCGAGCATCAAGGATGGCTGTCATAGTCCAGTAGTGGTGAGTGATGGCACACCTCTCCATCGAGTGCACTCTGTCGAGGACCGCTTCTGGCGTCGCCCCTCGTTGTCGTCGCCATCTGCAAACATGGACCGGACCACTGCTCGATAACCCATGAGTGAATTTACCACGGTGGCATGCTGTAAAATGCGAGTCGCATAGGGCTGGATCTCCGTCATGGCTCTGCAACCGTTGAAATGGAGGTGTAGGATCCAGAGAGACGTGTTTTATAGGGTTTTATCAGGTGTAGTCCGTGATACGTAATATTCTGATGGATTAGTCGAAAAAAGATAACAACAACAACACAGATTACAGATCAGTCCTTTTATTATGCGTGAACATCATAGAAATGCATATACTGACCTGTCTGTGGGGGTTTTCCACAATGGCGTTCACCTTCCGCCAGTATCCGCCATTTTCCCACAATGGCGGTCACCTTCCGCCATTATCCGCCATTTTCCAACAATGGCGGTCAGACAAGTTTGGACATGTCCAAAGGTCACATAACCCGCGCGCGGGCGCTGCGGCCGGGGCGGGCCGGAGCCGGGGCGGGCCGGGCGTGAAAAGTTGGAGGTAGTGTTTGAGCATTCACCCAAACCGGAAGTGATGTCATTTTTACATCCGGGTGAATTCACCCAAACCGGAAGTGACGTCACACACACTTGCGCAAGACTAGTACATGACAAACACAGACAAGTCTGGACATGTCCAAAGGTCACGCCTCATTCACCCAAACCGGAAGTGACGTCATATGCAAATTTCTGAGGTCAAAGGTCAATAGGGCTCGCCTAGACCCCAAAAACGTCTATGCCCATACCCTTGGGCTACCGCGCATGCACAGAATGGCCCTATGTCAACCCCACATCCACGCCATCAGAGACTCCCTCACATAGGCTTCACATGGATACCTCACACGACCCATTCGAACCGTGAATAGCCCATCTCTAACCCAAACACACCCACACACACACCCTCTCAAAATGCCTGCTTTCTATACTACGGCCAGGCTGCGCATGCGCAGAGTATTGACAACGTGCGAACCATTAGTGTAGTCAAGTGCTCCTGCATGAGACCTTCGAAATAAGACCTCACTCGACCCCATCGGACCACCAGGGACTCACCTAGGCTCCAGCATGTCCACCCCGTATGGATTTACACATACATTGGGCTTATATCCCAGTATATGGGTCTATATGAGCCTACCCAGGCCTCGGTGACTTTTTTCAAAAATTTCACCGTTTCGTGCCGGGACACTTCCTATCGTGTTCTAAATGACGAGACTAATAAAACAAATCCAAACAACCTTACCGCAAATGTATAGAAGTAGGTTTCCCAGTGGGACAAACATCGGTCCTATACCCCAGTATGGGCCTATATGGGTCTATATGGGTCTCGGTGACTTTTTTCAAAGATTTCACCGATTCGTGCCGGGACACTTCCTATCGTGTTCTAAATGACGAGACTAAGAAAACAAATCCAAACAACCCTACCGCAAATGTATAGAAGTAGGTTTCCCAGGATGGTCCTATACCCCCAGTATGGGACTATATAGGTCTATATGGGTCTCGGTGACTTTTTCCAAAAATTTCACCGTTTCGCTCCGGGACACTTCCTATCGTGTTCTAAATGACGAGACTAAGAAAACGAGACCCCACAACCTATACCGCAAATGTCGAGAAGTAGGTTTCCCAGGATGGTCCTATACCCCCATACCCCATATAGGCATTTTCCCGTAATTTAGGATAAAGACCGTGTTCCGTATTTTTTCAGGAAATTTTTTACATACACCCACCCTGGAACTAGGGGAAGATAACTCTATTGATAGGCAAGCCCCGTTAAGCCCGGCGACCTATATACCCCTCATACCCCATATAGGCATTTTTCCGAATTTTTCGATAAAGTCCGTGTTCCCTTTTTTGTTTTTCAGGAAAAATTTTACATGCACCCACCCATGACTGTATGCCCCTTCACATAGGCTTCACTTTGATACCTCATACAACTCCATCGGCCCATTAGGGGCTCCCCTAGATCCCAAAACCTCTATTTTCATACCATTTGGCCACCGCGCATGCGCAGAATGCCGATATTTCAATCCCACACCCAGCCCATCAGATGCCCCTTCAGGAATGCTTCACTTTGATACCTCAATCGACCCCATTGGACCATTAGTGGCTCCCCTAGCTCCAAAACGTCTATTTTCATACCCTTTGGCCACCGCGCATGCGCAGAATGCCGATATTTCAACCCCACACCCAGCCCATTAGATGCCCCTTCACGAATGCTTCACTTTGATACCTCACTCGACCCCATCGGTTCACTAGGGGGTCCCCTACATCCCAAAACGTCCATTTAGGTATTCCCCGTATACATTAACATTGGAAGTCAACCCATGGGACTACTTTCTGTCCGCGGAAGCTTTCTCCCGCGACCGCATCACCACCAGACATGACCGCATCACCGCGAAAGAATTCGAGGTCAAAGGTTGCCGGAACTATAGCCTAGATAGGTCAGTACATGCCTTGATCTGTCCGAGTTGTCTCCCTTGCATCCAAAGTATACAGATGGCGCCACCATCGGAAGTTGCGACGTCATAGTTACATCCGGGTGAAAGTTGACTCAATCGGGGTTTACGCTACTACTATGGAGCTTCAATAATATCCAATAAAATGATGTGATGTGCTCAAACGAAAGCCAAATAGGTACTCCGGCTTCCTCCACCATCCAAACTGACTGTCACCATATGAATGAAACAACCTTGACTGTGACGTCATTAAACCACGTGACTTTAGCGTGGATTTAGCTGGTCACGAACTCGAGTGCATGTATGTAATTCATAGAACTTAAAAATCATTTAAAATGGGTCAAACATCTGTTAGAATTCTGACGTCATAGAAGAGCAGCGGATGGCATTGTCATCTCTGGAAGATACAGCTGGATCCTGATTACGCTAACTAGTTATTCCCCTGTGGTTTGGCTGTGTCGCACCCAACGCTAATCTGCGCGAACCCAATCAAATCAAATCTAGACAGATTTGCTTGGGACTTTTTGCCCCAGTATACGAGTACAGTGGGCAGTAATCTCCTCTTTTCCGGGAGTCATTTACCGACCAGTCTGAATTTTGTTATGACAGCTAACATACCCACGCCGACATCAAACAGTTTTTCTCTTTAGCGATGTCATTCTTTATTCCTTGCGCAATTTCGTAGAGATGTGACTATGAATTTTCGTGTATAAAGGGCACTAACAAGTTCCGAGTACGTATCGTACGCCAAAGGACATGTGACGCTGATATGGGATGCGTGTGATGATAATAGAACTGATTATATTTTTTCCGATCCAAAACCTGTCAATCGCATTTTTTTTTTCAAGATTATATACTGAAATATCAGCCCCGAAAATTTGCGCAGTTCAATTGTATAACGCGAGATCCTGAAGAATCTTGGCGGCCACCATTGTCCGATAATTGTAAGCTAATAACAAGAGGATCTTTTTGTCCATTGTTGCTAGAAACAAACCATTGATTTGTACATGTAAGTCATTTTTGTTCTTGACATGGTACATGCCCAAATAAGGTCATCGTGGAGTTCAAAATGGTATTGTGCACAATGTTGCTGATTTTACGTACATGACGGGGTCATCAAATAAGGAATTAAAAGACTCTGGGACAATTTTGATGTAGGATTTATATATGTGCAAGCAGATTTTCTGTTTATATTTTATGTCGGTTAAAAGTCAAACCAGTCGGTAGGGCTTACTTCCTTAACATAACGAAGTGAATGTTTTGTGAAACAATGTTCTTTGAGAATGAAACATTTAAAGTTCATAGACAATGTCTTTGAAATAACTGTTTTAGTAGGGGAGACCGGGTTAATGTCGAACGTATAACTTCAACACATGTGACATCGAAACTTCTTCGCGGCAGTGCAATTTACTTTTGCAGTGGCAAAGACACAAAGTAGGTCTGATGTTAGCCAAGATATAAATATGAAGAAGTTGTTGTTCAATATAGATTTATTAAGGACTGTGAAATTAAAGATGGCAAGTAGGTGGCCATAGTTCATAGTCCATGGATTCATCCTGTACATAGGAGCACCTCCAATGCTAGGAGTGTTATACATGCATATATATATATAAGCGAAAGTCCATTAAGGCATATAAAAAATAAAGTACAATATGCTGGAAGGTGTTGAACATCATTTGGAGTACTGCACGTGAAAGGTTACAGGTGACATTACAGAGCGTTCAACAGTTCAGTTTGATGATGATGAGGAGTGTACAGGTATCGCCAGAGAACACTCATCACATCTGCGACACACCCAGGGTCGTTCAGACGAGATGAAGGGTCTATGATAAAGACAGATCCTCTGGAGCCCTTGCATTGTGTGGAAGGTCTTCGAGGCACTCGGCACACACAGATTTTTAAATCAGGGCAAGAAATTTGTCTCTGGTGTCTTGAAGGGTGTCGCACATGACAAGGAAATGTATGCTAGACTCGGGAGCCTTAGCTGAATGGGGAGGGTTCGGACATCTGTTACACCCGTAGAGACGGAGGATATCGCAGGATGAGGTTTTCCAGTTGGAAAGCAGCCGAGGGTCATATATCTGAGAGAAGGATACATATTAAATTTTTGAATGTGAATAAAAACACATGTTGCATAAATAGACCGTAATGGCGACCTGTGTACCAAATTTGAAGAAAAAAAATCTGTTAATTCCGGGGAATTTGTGAAAACTCTCCTCAAGAAATAGATGCTGTTATGTATTGGTTGAGACTATGGAACTTGTCTCACTTTTCGCAACCGATTCATGTATGACATGTCAGTGATTGAGAAGGGAATAATTATCTTTTAATTTGTTTTTCTGGCTATAACTTACCATTACTGAAGACGAAAAAAAATTTAGCAATGACATATATGGGAATTACCTGATGATGGTGACGTAATAGAATAAAGAAAGGTTTGTATTCACTTGTCAGAAGATCCTCCAACGATTAAGTACAGGAATCGACTTCTTGTCACAGAATCCTGGCTATCCCTATCTCTTCTTGACAATACCCACTGCAATGCATCTTGATGATGCCAAAGTCAAGGCATCTTGGAGATGCCCATGCAGGCCACCCATGGGCATTGGTTGAACGTAACTCAAGGACTGGCTTGAAGTATGTGCCAGAAGCCTCGAGTCAATTTTCCGTATTTTACATATTTGTAATATGGTGCTCAAAAGTGACAAAAATCACACTAATTTGGTCATTGGGTATGAACGGGGATCCTTTAATGGACGTCTGATTATAGATTCAGGGAGTAGATGCTTAGAATTATCGATGTAATAGAATTCATATAGTAAATTTTTTGTATCCTCTAATTCGTTCTTGCTTTCGTGTAGAAATTCGTTCTTTTTTCATGTGATTGTTGTCATATTTGCTGAGAAATATGTTGGCTGATAAAGAGACGTCTTTCAATGAACAGATGTAAATGTACAGAATACAAGTTCATGGTTAGACCAATAAGTTGGTATTACGCCAGCCTGCACATTCTTTTCATTGGTGTAGACGTGGTCGAGTAATGTCCCATTTACAGTTGTGGGTTCAGTGATTAACTGGGTAAGTCCTAATTCCTGTCCCATGAATTGTACAGATGTAGTATCTTTCTCCAGCAAGTTCATATTAAAATCTCCAAGAAAGAAAGTCGGTTTCTGTGTATTTAGGAATGGCTGGATATTGTTGCGTACAACCTGTTCTAGTTGTATATCTGACAGTTTTGGTGTTTTGTAGCTGAATATAACTTGAACTTCATTTCTTTTGATTTGTGCATTTACGAAGATAAATTCAACGTTATCATACCTGTGAGAATTGATCTTGTTCACAGTTATATCATCTTTAATGTATGCGATTAGTCCATGAAATGGTCTGGTCATGTTGGATGGCCGAGCTTCATCTAACCTATACATTTGAAATCCTGACAGCTCATACTGATCAGTTCTGTCTGTATTTACAAGACGTGTCTCAGAAATTCCAATTAAGTCTGCATTCTGTATATTTGGGTCACTCTTGATATCGTCTATATGTAAATGCAGGGATCTAGCATTGTTAAACAGTAGTTTTACCTGAGCGTTGTCAATACTGTACAGAGGTGTATAACACAACTGAAGTGGATTCTTGTAAAGCCTTTTCATTTCTTCATGTACCTTTTCATCCACTTTCAATGCTTTCTCATTGAAGACAAGAATGTGCAAGTTTGCTAATTTGCGAACTCGTGACAGTGCAACATAATGAACATGTGGTGGTTTATAACTGGAGCTTAGATCTACAACAAGTTCATCAACTGTGGTGCCTTGCGCTTTGTGAACAGTCTTAGCTGCAGCTGGGGCAAGTGGAAATTGGATTCTTTGATAAGTTTTTTTGTTATGAAGAAATGTCCGTTTTGTTTCAAATACTGGTGTCCACTGCTGATCAATATCTGTGGAATAGAGATGTTTGTACTGTTTTCTTCTTTTGCTACCAATGTTTTTATCGGTAAAAAGAACCCATACAATGGCTGGTCTCTTAGATGTTCCTTTGTACTCTATGTGTTTCAGGATTCCTGATGCACCATTTGTCAATCCATCATCCACGTCAACATTGACTGTGAAATCTTATGTCATGTCAACCGCAAGTTTCAGCACACTAGGCAGGTTTCCAGTTTGGTTGAGTTTGTCTTTCTTATTAATTTCTTCTACCAAGTGAATCTTAGTCTCTTTGTTTATGTTCACGGGGGAAATAACATCTGTATCGGCGAAGACGTCTACTTTTGTAGTTTTCAGATCTTGAATCAATGTGCTGTTGAAGTTATCAACTTTCTTGTTCTCCGTAAATAAATGCAGAGCTTTCCTTGGATAGTCCAAAGACGTCGCAGAAATCGTGTGAGATGCGATAATTTCCTTATCTGTTGGTTGGAGTTGATTGGATCTTAACCTGTTTAACATCTCAGCAAAGGGCAAGTCATCTTTTTGTCTCATAATTTCGGTGAGTTCAAACATTTGGAAATGTTTTTTCCATAAGTTGCTTGCTAGACCGACAGACAAATCAGAGAAGATCCATGAATCTGCTACGGGACATAATTGATAAAAGTCTCCGACAGCTATTATACTTATCCCTCGGAAATCTCGTTTTGTACCTGTTAGTTCTTGTAGTCGGTCATGCATGAAAGCGAAGAGCTTGTTACCAACCATTGAGATTTCATCGATAATGATAACAGCAAGGTCTTTGTAAGTTGTTCGAAATGTATTTAGCTCATCACTGTACATATGCTGTTGTGCTTGGAACATTTTCTTGTGGAAAGCAGAGGCTATTGTTACCCCATTTATGTTGTAAGCTGCCTTTCCTGTGAAAGCTGTTCGTAAGATCTTTATAGTATCTGGGTCATCTCCATCTTTGGAATTTAGAAGTCTATGTAGTGTTTGATAGAGAGCGTGTACTACTATAGATTTACCAACACCCGCTCCTCCCGAAAGGAATGCGTACAGGGGGTCAGTCTTTGTAGAAATCCATTGTATAACGTGATTGAAGAATTCACGTTGTTTAATGTTGAGAGATCGAAGCAAAGCCCTGTATTCATCATCTGAAAGCAGTACTGAATTTGTTTCAACGGAAACAGAGGTACCGAGTAAATCAAGATCTTGGCCAATATCTGCTGTGCTCTGGGATTGTGTCGGGGGAATAAAGTGGATAAACTCCTCTGACTGACTGGTAGATTGCTCAGCATCTTCTGCTTGCACTTGTTCAGTGTTGGGTGCTAAAATATCAAACCCTGGGGCCAGGTCTTCTTCAGCTTGTTGCCTCGCTAGATCTAATTATTCAACATGGTGTTCGTATTTTTGCAGCAATGGTAAAATCTGTGCACTTTTATTTTGGTACTGACCTTCATATGTGTCGTATCCACCCTTAAGTTCTTTGTTTTCGTCTCTCCATGGCATAAATAGAAGAAGTTTTTCTCTGTAGAAGTTCTCAGAATTTGTGCTCTTGCTGTATCTTACATATCGCATTACCTTTGGGTTCCTCCTTTTTCTGATTGTTATGCCACCTCGCAATTTCATCACAATATTTGTGTGACCGAACTCTGTATCACTGTCCGTCTCTACATTATTGTCAGATGCCAGTAAATGACTATTATCGTCATCATTGCATTCAACTTCAAAAGTAGGTTCCTTTTGCCCATACTTAATTTCTAACTCGGAAACATAATCAGCGAGACAGTATCTTTCAAATTTTTTTTGGTCTTTTTGCATACCTCTTGATGATGTTGTCCGATTCAATGTCTGTCGAGTCATCTGGAAGCTGTTCGAGCTGTTCTTCAGTTTTTAAGAGAAAAACTTTCTGGTCTGCAGGAGATGTATTGATGAATACTACGTCACGAGATGCTCGTGTCAGTGGCATCTGCAACACCAGATATGATGCTTCTTGGGCACTTATTTCAACAAAATTAAGGAACTGGTTTCCAATATGTCGAACCTGCCTCTTGAGATCCATGTTTCCCTCTCTTGCTTCTTTAGACGCCTGTTCTAGCACAGTACTCATACCTCGCTGTGATTTGCTGATATAGGAAACAATGTACATTGCACAGGCATAGGGGTCAAGTACAAATTATATGTCCAGGTTTGCTCTCCATGCGCTAAGCACAACTTTATTGTAATAATTCACACGCATCTCTGATGGTTTTCTTTTCAAAAACACCTTGGGTCCTTTGAGAGAGCTTCGTATGCATTTAATATATTCTGATTCTTCCATTTGCACAACATCTTTCAGAAATTGTTTGTATGACATATCACATCCGTCCTTGAACTCGTTCATTCTAGCATGTATTTCTGAGTATTTTTTTCTGTACTCCTCGACATCATTTTCTAGTGGTTCTAAGACCAGTGTCTTTTGAAGTGGTGGAACCAGACAGATCTACCACCTTTCCTGCATGTTTTCGAATGCTTATGAATCTGCAGTTGAACCAAGTCTCGTAGGTCTTCCTCGACATCCAGGGAACAAGTAACATATTTGTCAACATACTGAACAATGTCGTCTTCAGAATCCAAATTATATTTAGGTGCATTCTCTGTCCATACTATCATGTGAGTATGTGGCGAGCCTCGATTTTGAAATTCAATGCGTTGGAATGTATCTGTAACAGTTCCAATTGGAGAGTGTTCACTTTTAAGTACAGTGTTTACAAATACTTGCACTCTGTGGTCAAAGTACCTGCACGATGTTACAGGGCCTTTTTGAACAAGTTTGACTTTGTCAGACCATGTCATATTTTCTATGTCTTTATCGGAACATGGCACACCAGCTAAGGCAGCTAAAGTTTTGAGTAGCTCTGTCCAACGAGTATCAGCTGAAGATAATGACATAAACCATGTTGGGAGTCCTAATTGTCTAATCATAGCAAATACATCCTTTTTTCTTGAAGAAAGGTATGCTGGAGAATTACGAAGTGTTCTGAAAATGTAGTAACCTTCATTCAAGTTAACTATCTTGTCAGCAATTTCAGGGTTTCGCGCTTCTTTTGCTGTAATTTTCTTTCCTTCACTTTTCTTTCTTCGAACAGCTAAGTTGACTTTATCAACCACTTGTTTCCTTTGTATTTTGTTCAGTTTGAAAAAGAGATCTGGAACACATGTTGCGGCTCTTCGATCAACACTTCGCAGTTCCCATTTTGAAACATCGCTGTAAGATACAGGTACCTGCCGCTCATCGTTTTCTAATCTTTTCTGTCCACAATATATCGTTGGAAAAGAGAGTACTTCGGCATCTTTATCATGATAAATGCTAAGTGGTTGTTGTCCTTCGCCAGGTGCCAAAACTAGACCTTTGTTTGTATCAAGATTTGTTTGGTCGATGAGTGTGTCAGAATTGCCTTGAATGCGATCATCTTCATGAATTTCGATAAATGTATCTTCGTTTTCTAACTCATTTTCAGGATTACTAAATGCTTCTGAATAAACAATTTCAGATTGTCTACTATCTGCAGTGTCCGAACAACTATTAAGTCCGAACACCGTTTAAGTTTTGTGATCTTGTAAATTCTTGGACAATTTCTTGAGCACTATTAGTAATCTCGTTAACCCAATTCTCATCAATTGCCAGACCAGAATTCTTATACAGCTGACCTTTGTTCATAAGCCAGTGTAAAGCTGTGAGTACAACAGTTGGTCGCACATTTTCAGAAAAGACACACGATTTGTATGAAAGTCTTTTCTTCAGTTTTACAGAAACTGTGAAATGTTCATCCATTTGTCTTGGTAATGCATTCAGTGTCGGCTGAATGTCAATCGGGACGTTGACTACATTGCCTTTTGTTGAATACTGTCCACCTCGTGGTAATTCTCTGATCTGCATAAAGGTTATTCTAAGCGCTACAAGTCGTTCTTCGAGAGGGTGCAAGTTCAATTCTGGGGGTTTATCAGGCCACTTCATCCCATTGGCAACAGAGAGTTTTGGAACTTTACATTTCCTTAATGTGGATAAGCATGTGTGACAAATCCATTCCTTTCCATCAACAGATTTGTATCCTGTGTAGAAATCTTTATATGTTGGAAATATAGGAACAGGACAACTCTCTGTTACGCTTTCTCTAAACCATGTTTGCTGACAACAGGTACATACATATTCTGGTCCTTTTTCTGTTTTTTTTTACAGAAAACATCGATACATCCGTCTATATCGTGTCCGAAACGTCTTTTTTAACATTGTTCTTTTTCATGCAGAAAATACTCTTGGTTCTTTCGATCTTCTGATTTTCGTTTTCTGTTCGAGGCTTTTTCTTCTTGTGTAATATGCCTTCTTCTTTCAGTCTGTTTCATTCTTTCAATCGTGAGGAAAGTTCTATCCTGTCGCAGTTGTCTCTCTCTGGTCAAATCTACCTTTGATTCCGCTTGTGAAAACGCTGGATCAAGTCTAGCTTTTTTCTTCAATAATTTTTCTCGTTCCAAAACCTGTGAATCTTCTCTACATTTCCGCTTACATTTCAGATCTATCACCCTGTGCTTTTCTGGATTTTTTTTCTAGATTTCTGTTTACTTTGGACATCTATTACCCTGTGCTTTTCGGTTCTTTTTCCCTAGCTTTCCTCTTACTTTGTCTTTCAATCACTATGAAGCTTGGATCATTCCTTGCTTTTCGTTTACTTTGGGCATCTATTACTCTGTGCTTTTCCGGTTCTTTTTCCCTAGCTTTCCTATTACTCTGTCTTTCAATCACTAAGAAGCTTGGATCATTTCTTGCTTTCCGTTTACTGTGCACATCTATTTCCCTGTGCTTTTCCGGATTTTGTATTCTAGATTTCTGTTTACTTTGAACATCTATTACCCTGTGCTTTTCCGGTTCTTTTTCCCTAGTTCTCCTCTTACTTTGTCTTTCAATCACTAAGAAGCTTGGATCATTCCTTGCTTTCCGTTTACTGTGCACATCTGTTTCCCTGTGCTTTTCCGGATTTTGTTTTCTAGATTTTTGTTTACTTTGGACATCTATTACCCTGTGCTTATTCGGATCTTCTCTTCTAGATTTCTGTTTACTTTGGACATCTATTACCCTGTGCTTATTTGCTCGATTTGCGTTTTTTGTCATATTCTTTCAATACTTTTTTCTTTGAACTTCTTTGTCTCATTTTCTTCATGTACGTACGCATGTACTCTCGCCGTGTACAAGAATGAATTTTGTCAATTCTGTTGTCAGTTGAACATTTTTCCTGTTTCAATATTTGCCTTTTTTTCTGATCTTGAAAATATAACAGAAGTCTATCATCATGATCATTTGCCGTTTCTTCAGTCAATCCTGCAGTCTTCTCAGAACTCTTTGGTGTCTGAGGAGTACAACGGTCTGAACTTATCCTCAATAACTTGACAGCTGTTACTTCGAAAATATCATCTGCCCGATAAGCCATTGATTGTGCTAGACGAAGACAATGTTCAAATACATCGTGTATGTCACTATAATGTAGAACAATACTTGACCCATTCGGATCAACAGAACCAGTCAAGTTTCTCGAGTGAGAGTCGGTAACACAGTAGATGTTATTCTGCTTGATTACTATGAATGTACTTTCCTTGAATGTTACAATAGCAGCATCACTACTGTTTTGAAGTAAAGCAGCATGTAATGCTTCAGGCAGTGTTAAGAACTGTAGTTCATCTAGGTTTTCGCTCGTATCGCCCAGTGTTCCCATCAGTGATTCTTGAAATGCAAAATTGTACAGATTACCATTTGTGTATTCCAATGACCCACGAATGTCATTAATGGCTAGGAGATCATGATGGATTGTGCTACTTCGCTGCAAAAATTCATACATTTCGTTTCCATTTACAAGTATGTGGTCTACATCATTTGATGTCCAAATTGTTGTTGGTTTATCTTGACTGTATATGAGAGCTGATAGACTATTCATTACACATTGTTTACCAGCATTGTCCAGAAATCTTGGATGGCTTTGGTCGAAGTGACCCTGTATTGGTACTGGCAAACTCGAAATAGATGTGTTTCCTTCGAATCTATGTTGTGAAATTATACCCGGAGACGTTTCTGCTGATTCATCTTCTCCTTCAGCATCTAAGACATCATAATGAGTGTCAGGTGTTGAAACGAATATTTTGTCTGTTTGTTTATCAACAGGAATTTCATGCATGTAAGGTTTGCATGATTTTATATGTTCAGTGTTTGTAATAGACTTATTCAATAGCTTGTTCATGGTTGTTGAAGTGCTTTGGTGTGTTCGTTTGTTCTTATTAGTTCTTGCAACTTTTGTATATAATTTCGACACCACTGCATTGCACGGTGGCAATGGCACCCTCGGTGAGGTGCAAACGGAAGGTTCCGAGTCAGTGGTGGTCGTCTGCCCTGCACCATCACCATCAATTCTACTATCCCGTGTAGCTGATGGTGGTACACTCGATGGTGTACAGACGCACGGATGCGAATCAGGCCTCGGTGGGACATCCCCGTCTGACTTCCCTGAGGAGTTGTCAACCTCAGGGCATTTGAAGATTTTCCCTCCAGAAGGGATGGTTCTTCCAGACCATGGAATGATGAATTGTCATCCCTCCGTTGTCTCATCCGCGACCTCTGTTGCTCAGCTCGCCGACGTGAGGATTTGCGCTTTACTCCCATGCTGTGAAATATATACATCCATCCATAAAAACTTGTATGGCTAATGTCAATATATGATGGTGACAATTGAGTGTAGGACAAAATCCACAGGAGACCAAACACCCACGAACAAACCCAGGGGACAAAATCACCAGGGGACAAAACCCCCATCACATATATCTCGAGACAATGTTATTTCATATTTTATGATCTTATATTTTCTTAGATCAATAATTGCAACATAATTTAAATTCCTTTGATGTCCCCAAAGGTGCTTTTGAGAGTAAAGATTAGTGAGGATTAATAATAGGTTTTCTACAAATTCTTTACTTAGATCGTGTGAGATCCACAGTTACGTGGAGAGTCCATCCAATAAATGTTTAGGTGTATTCTGATCAAAACCCCTCGGCTTTCCCCAGGTGATTGAAACCCATGTGTAGTGTGAATTGGGGAAGAGATAGTTCTATGTGGGATGATCAAGATATACCGGTAGTTGGTTACATTCAGGCATATAGGACAGAAATAGAGATTAATATATCTGTAAGGGGGAATTACTCTGTAAAATATGGGCCGAGTGGAGCCACTTTCGATAGGCGTCTGTGTTAGCACTCTGTAAAACTAAGAACCGAGATGAATAAGCTGTACCAAACACAGCTCTGCAGATATAACTTGTACATTCAACTACAGATAACAAAATTGGAGATTATTACATCCAAAAGGGGCATAACTCCATAAGCCGAAGCGAGTAATCCTTTATTGGCTTGTAGAATACAGCAATATAAATAAGTTTTCAAAATATGGTAGCTATACCGAACACAGTTCTGCAGATATAGTTGGTTACATTGAGGATATAGGACAGAAACAGAAATTAATATATCTGTAAAGGGGCATAACTCTTTAAAATATGGGCTGAGAGAGCTACTTTCAATAGGCGTATGACTAAGCATTCTGTAAAATAAGAACCGAGACCAATACGCTGTACTGAACACGGATCTGCAGATATAACATATACATTCAGTTACAGATAACACAATCGGAGTTTATTATATCCAAAAGGGGCATAACTCCATAAGCCGAGGCCAGTAATCCTTTGTTGGCTTGTAGAATATAACAATATAAATAAGTTTCCAAAATATAGTAGCTATACCGAATACAGTTCTGCAGATATAGTTGATTACATTCAGGTATATAGGACAGAAATAGAAATTAATATATCTGTAAAGGGGCATAACTCTGTAAAATATGGGCCGAGGGAGCCACTTTCGATAGACGGCTGACTTAGCACTAGATAAATAAATGTTGAAAACTTGGTGGTTGTGTCTCAAGTGGTTTTGCCTAAAATGTTGTAACGGACGGACGGACATACATGGTGACAATACCCCGAGGCCAAAATGGCCGAGGAGTAATAATCCACTTTGAAGTGCCAGAAAATGCTTGAATAACATAATACAGCTAAGCTAAAATAAATAAATAAATATAAATAATACATTTTTATATAATTATTATATTCAAAATTGATAAATTCTATCAAAAATTGGGTTTGAAATAACTATTTCCATATAAAGTGGGTGTCCGATTTCCCTATTTTGGGGGTTTTGTTCGTGGGTGTTTTGTCCGTGATGGGTATGTCCGTGGGTGTTTTGTCCCGTGGGGTTTTTGTCCGTCCTCCGTGACAATTTGATAAATTTCGTTGTTGTTGTTGTTGTGTCCTCAAAACGGGTCCCTCAAAACATGACACTGAACGGTTAAACCGGCAACGATTTGGTGTAAGACTCACGAATTATAATTGACAAAGGATCTGCTGCAAGTTGTATTGTCAGTCTTTTGTCCAGGATATTACCTTTTCAATGAGAGGTCTTACACCAAAGCCTTGCCGGTAAACCGCTGCAGTAAACGGCAAACCATGCATGACCTCGCCGGTTCAGAGAATTTTTGTATTACACGAATTTCCATGGAAATTTACATTCTGCTTGCCCTGATATGCTTTAATCACGTTGCAAGTTTCATTTCTGTGAAGCTGATATAGCACAGGTGGAGATAACACAACGCGGGCGAGTCGGGCATCAAGACATGAACATTGCGATGATGACAAATCAGCGAAGGCCTTCCCTCAAAAACAAATTCAATATTCCAAACTACGGTACCGTACTTCCATGTTTCATCAATGTTAGCAGTCAAATTATTCGTTATGTAGTTCAGTGTTGTCCGCTAAAACGCTTGGGACTATTTATTTTATGTTGAAGTATGAATAAGCAATACAGGAGAACAGATCAGAGCAGATCAGCTTACTCACTTGTCAAAATGGCTGCCAATATAGCATGAAACTTCTATCTCATAATAATAATGCTCTAAGTCAGCCAATCAAAGCTGTCGTTGGACGAAGCCTCGTTTTGGTTTTAAGCACGTTCTCAGCCCAGTAAAAAGGTCTAGACTAATGTCTCTCCCAGATGATATATTCCGAGACGTTTTCGGCGATATTTCGGAGACAATTTATCGTATAGCATTGAAACTTCACACAGTATATCAACTAAAAAATACGAATTTTTCCTCCATTTTTCATTAAAATCTGTCGGGAATTGACGCAAATCAGCAATATGTACCCTGTTATTTTGGCATTTTGGGGCTACGATGACGTAGATCTGTCACTGTTACATGTATTACATAGAGGCTTGACGTTTTGACATCAAAAATAACCTAAAATTTCCCATCTAATTCTTGTTTTCGCGATTTTTTGATAACTACTGGAAGGATTTTCTTGATACCGGTACTTTGGAATAAAATTGGTACTTTTTAGTTTATCTCCTGTGTGAAGTTTCAATATCCTCCAAAGAACTGTCTCCGAAATATCGCCGAAAATGTCTCGGATATATTATCTGGGACAAACAGTAATAAGTTTATAATGTGTCAATCGCATTGTGTTCACTATGGTAACTCTTGCTGAGTTTATATTGCTAATGATATATTTTCGGATAAGAAGAAATAAATAAAAACAACATATTAATATTTCCGAACCAGTGACAATCTGTACTATATATGCATCTGTAGGGGGAGTGGGGCAAGCTTCACTACGGGCACAACGAAACAAGTTTTAACAGAGTCTGATTTGAAACACCTTCTCTGCTCAGCAAAAAGGTTGTGAGTTTATAATCTGTCAATCGCATTGTGTTCACTTTGCTAACTCTTGCTATCATGTTCTATTGCAAACAATTTCGCGACAACCAGAAAAGTAAGAGTTTGCCATAAGAAACAACATATTAATATTTCCAAACCAGTGATAGTGTACATGCATCATCTTAACCATTGCCTGCAATGAGTGACGACAACAGAGTTTCTCGGAACTCGGGATTGGTCACAATTTGACTGTCGTAAAATTTTTGCCTGTTGGGATCTCGGGAACACTGTTCTGGACGTCGGGATGCCTGCTGCAATTTTACCGGGATTGCACCCCACTCCATCCCCCCCCCCCCCGTCCTTGTAACAGCCTCCTTTGTAGGAACTTGTGAAAACTAGTTACCTTACATGCAATGTAATCAAAAGAACTTTTGAATATAATTACAAGTTAAAATTATGACCAAAAAGTAATTCTCAAGGGAGTCTTAAGACATATTGCCAACTAGTGCATAATATAATATATAATATGACTCCAAGGGGAACCTGTGTATCAACTCTGAGAAAGATCCATTGCAGTACTTCCTAAGAAATCATGATAAAAGAGTTTCATGGGAAAATCCAAGATGGCCGCCTGGTGGCCATATTGGATTTGCAAATCGGACCAGAAAAGGTATCTTGCACAACTAGACCCCAAGGGGAATCTGTGTATAAAATTTGAGCAAGATCCATGCGAAACCCTGAGAAATCGCGATAACGTTTCATGGGGAATCCAAGATGGCTGCCTGATGGCCATATTGGATTTTTGAATCGGATCAGAAAAGGTATCTTGTACAACTAGACTCCAAGAGGAACCTGTGTACCAAATTTGAGAAAGATCCATGCAATACTTTCTGAGAAATCGCGATAACAAAGTTTCATGGGGAAATCCAAGATGGCTGCCTGGTGGCCATATTGGATTTTCGAATCGGACAAGAAAAAATATCTTGCACAGCTAGACCCCAAGGGAAACGTGTGTACAAAATTTGAGAAAGATCCATGCAGTAGTTCTTGAGAAATTGCGCTAACAAAGTTTCATTGGGAAATCCAAGATGGCCGCCTTGTGGCCATACTGGATTTTCGAATCGGACCAGAAAAGGTATCTTGCACAACTAGATCCCAAGGGTAACCGGTGTACCAAATTGGAGAAAGATCCCTGCAGTAGTTCCTGAGAAATCGCGATAACAAGGTTTCATGGGGAAATCCAAGATGGCCGCCTTGTGGCCATATTGGATTTTCGAATCGGACCAGAAAAGGTATCTTGCACAACTAGACCCCAAGGGTAACCGGTGTACCAAATTGGAGAAAGATCCCTGCAGTAGTTCCTGAGAAATCGCGATAACAAGGTTTCATGGGGAAATCCAAGATGGCCGCCTTGTGGCCATATTGGATTTTCGAATCGGAACAGAAAATGTATCTTGCACAACTAGACCCCAAGAGGAACCTGTGTATCAAATTTGAGAAAGATCCATGCAGCAGTTCCTGAGAAATCGCGATAACAAGGTTTCATGGGGAAATCCAATATGGCCGCCTTGTGGCCATATTGGATTTTCGAATCGGACCGGAAAAGGTATCTTGCACAACTAGACCCCAAGGGGAACCTGTGTACCAAATTTGAGAAAGATCCATGAAGTAGTTCCTGAGAAATCGCGATAACAAGAATTGTTTACGGACGGACGACGGACGGACGACGGACGACGGACGGACGACGGACCACGGACGATAAGCGATTTGAACAAAAATTGAGATATGTTTGATCATAATTTACTCCCTCGTCTATTTTTGGTATTTTTGAAACATTTATAAGCAGAATTTTTACCCTGCAGCAAAAAAAATATGATACCTCAAACCAAAAATGTTAGGAAGTTTGATTATTCGAAATATTTTTTTTTTTTTTTGAGGTGTCATATTTTTGTTGCAAGAGAAAATCCTCCCTAGAAATACAGGGAAAAAATTATCAAAATAGACCAGACCAGGGAGAACAGTTTAATCAATCATCTCCATTTTCATACAACTGACCATTGTAATTCTTTCAAAGCTGATATTTCAATGTAAACTTCAAGGAAAATATAGTTTTGTAGCATTTTGAGTGAAAAATAAAATAAGCTTTATCACCGTCACAGACGTTAATATGGGAAAAACGTCACCGCTTGTATTACCGTCACAAACGGTGACGTTTTCTCCATATAAACGTCACATATCCTCTGTATATCAGGCTAGCAGACGATCGTAGAAAAGGGCCTTATTTTTCGGGTTTAATGCCCCTACCCTACACACACCTGGATCATACATCCAGACCTGTGGTCTCTACTTTAAAAATCTATCTGTAGTACTGTCAAAATGTGGCGCCGTTGCCATGGAAACGAACTCCAAACTAGTCATGTTAGATTTACCATTTTCCTCACTATTTGGAACACTTGATAATACGGATAACATAGATTCTGGATGCAAAGGTTCGAATGATGTTTCATGCGCGAAACTTGACATGGCTAGTCTAATTAGGGCAAAAATTAATGTCAGCCAACTGAAATCCAAGATGGCTGCTATTTTCCAAGTTGGCCGCCGATGGATCCTGCTAACACCTGATTTTATCAGCGACAGTAATGAAATTTTACGATTGGAATGATTTTAACCCTCACGTATATACACTTTTAGACGGAAGAAAGCTGATTCTGGTATCTATATGTACTCGCGGAGATATCTTCTAACATTTCTGAATCTGATGTCAATGTTGAAGCGCTGTGCCATGGTGTTACCAATTTGAGTTTGCAGTGTGTTATTATTGACTGGAGATTTTGCATTAGTGATTCCATTTGGGTGAGGTTATGTCTTAAGTTACACATTATTGTGTCTATATGATGTCCTTTATTAAAAGATGATTTCCATAAATTGATGCATGAGTAGGCCTATCTTGGACAATACCTCACCTTAGATTATGTTTCGGTCTAATCTACTCCACATGTTGGACATTTTGGAATTTCAACAATATTTACTTATTAGGGTCCATGTATATAAATGTGCTGTTCCTGTCTGTTGGGTTTTAGCAGAATGTTCCGAACTGACAAGGAGTTCATTTGAGACCAATATTTTCACACTATTCACTGTATCCCCGGAGAGCAATGCACGGGTTTAATTATTCAGTATGCCAAATAGGACACATGTCGGAAACCGGACCTTGGATAATGTCACCTGGGTAATTCATCGCATGGAGTATTGTAACGCTAGGTCTTTGGAAAGGTCATATCCATTGGTCTAACTTTCTCAGTATATCACTAAACATGGCAGGCTTACATACTGCATCATGAAGAATGTTCAATTGGGCTTGGGAGTTATATTCCCGCACTGAAACTTGGTGCAATTACTTATTGGCTCCCAAGGAATGCTCTGGTGGGTTTATTTTCACATATTTTTTAAATCGATATCTTCAGTTTCACAGATTAATGCGCTATTACAGAGGGAACGGGCACACGCGATCACATGTCATTCTGAAATGCCTCCTCCGGAAGGAATTGGATGTAACGTTAATAATAAATGATGAATATTAGAGGTCGTTGTACCAGAAATGTCAAAAACACATGTATCTGGTTTGAACTTGAATCGGATATTTATCAAATGTTTCATCAAGCCCATATCGGTAATACACCAGTAGAAGGGAAAGAAATATATATTGTGGACCATTTTTTTTTTCATTTCAGTCAACTTGGTGGGAAAAGCTATATAGACGAGAATGAAATTATACGTCCTACCGCTTGTGTTGTTGGTCCTCTCGTCAACGTTGAGTATTGTTTACGGTAAGTATATCGTCTATAGACGTTGCTGATTAAAGTTATCACCCAAATATTCATATATAATTATCAACTATTCAGGACACGAATTTTCTTTCTCTAATGTCATGCAACTGCCATCGTTAATCTGAACTGGTCAGTCTCGATTGAGGTGTGTCGCAGCCTCGGTGTCAATCTAGGTAAACCAAAGGTAAATCAAGGGAATATTTCGTGATGATTTATCTGAGTTTACTGAGATTCTTAGAAGAATATACCGGTATTTCATAGTTGCGTTCAGCCTTCGATGACTTTCTTGTTAAAGTATATTATTTTAATCCTTAGAAGAATATATTTTATAGTTGTGTTCAGACTTCGATGTCTTTCTTGTTAAGATGCAGCTTTTCCCCTCGTCCAATATGGGTCAAAGGGTATTGCAATCATCAGTGTCGTCTGTTTGTCTGTCAGGTTTTTCCGCCCATCAGCAAATTAATGCGCGATTCTGACCAGTAGAAAACTTGGCCTTCCATACTCATCGAAAATGACCGACTTGTGTACCATATTATTTTTCTCTCTCAAAGTTAAATGATACAGTAAATGTGGATTCCATGCTGACAGCTCAATATCTTGAGTGGTTAGAGCTAGACTTCATTTATACTCCGAGTGCAGATCTGCTTAAAACACAGTACGATCCAATTGAAGGTAACAGATTTTGACATATTTTCGGAAAAATCGAGATTCGTAATTGTTGAGACATAGCCAGGCCATTCAATTCATAATATATATGCAGATATCTACGGTGGCCCGTAGGGGACATTCATATTTTTAACCTTTTAGGTGTTTTTCTCTGACTTTTTCGTGTTTTCCTTCGACTTTTCCGTGTTTTCTTTCGACTTTTTCGTGTTTTTCTTCGACTTTTCATAGTTCTTGTTCGAATTTTCTGTGTTTTCTTTCGAAAACATCGGGAAATGAAAAATACTGTGAAATACTTTCCACCGCGGTGGGAAATATTCACCGCGGTGGGAAATATTTATCACCGCGTTGAAAAATACTTTCCACCGCGGTGATAAATATTTCCCACCGCTGTGGAAAGTATTTTCCACCGCGGTGGAAAGTATTTCACCGCGTTGGAAAGTATTTCACAATTTTTTTCTTTCGAACAAGATTTTCTGAAAATTCGAACAAGAAATCTTGAAAGTCGATGAAAAACACGAAAATGTCCAACGAAAACACGGAAAAGTCGACGGAAAACACGAAAAACATGGATGTCCTCTACGGGCCACCGTAGATATCAATAATCGGAAACATTTTGAAGATGATGTATCTAAATCTTTTGTCGGACTATACCGAGAGAGAATAGGTCCTGTATCTCTTGGAATATTACAAGTAGACTTTCCGAATTTTCACCACACATGCAGAAGGATTTTACTGATGGATGGCCGGTTTTACCACAATTGTTACCACAATATTTATTGATATGGACCTGACTCAATTGCAGATATGTTATCTCAAATAATTTTTCAAACCAAGGCTGCATGTATATCAACACATGCATGATGACTAACCTAAACTCTGATTTACACAACTCATGTACATACCCGAATACCAACAGCAAATGAGGTTATGAAATCATTGAGCTCCTCTGTTCATTCTAAAGGCCTGTTTATACTGAGCGCGAACGCGGCGATCGCATTTGATTGATGTACTGCTATTTGAGTGAAGTCGTTTATACTAACGGCGAACGCGAACGCGGGCGAATTTTAGTTCGCGCGGAAATCCGTGGACATTGCCTCCAGAGCGAATTTTTAGGAACAGTTCGCGCGAACGATTGGCATTACCCAATCAGAGTGCGAGGTCAAAAGGCATACATATGACGTCGCTGTCTGATGATGTGTAGCCGGACATGGTCAAATCATAAATGCGCCAGATTCATCTTCGTATCGCCGCTTTCAGTACGAACGACGATTCGCGCGGAAAGTAGCGTGGTCGTGGTCGATGTCGGGGTCGCGGTCGCGTTCGCGCTCAGTATAAACAGGCCTTAAAGGCCTGTAGCACCCCAGTCCCAACGCACCGACCATGGACACAAAAATGTCATTTTGCTTGTATTACTTACTTTTGGAATACGTCAGACATTAGAAATTACATATAGTGGAAAAAATTGTTGCAATTCTATATACAGTGTGGACCGGTTTAAATAAATTCAAATAAATAAATCGACCACTGCAATTCGAAACATAATGTTTTCTCTTAGCTTTCGAAGACAACTCTGATATTTACATGCACCGTTATTCACACAATGCCATTGTCGCGTATTTGTATAAATATACTTTCTATTTTGTGTATGAGGTCGGGTCTACTGTCGGATTTAGGATTTTCTATCGATATAAAACCACTAAAGAGATTTTCATTGTATATTTCCAGATAATTTCATACATTTCTGTCCTATAGCAAAAGGTAGTGACTTTTATATGCCCTGGGTTTTCCTGTTTGGTAATCTAGTATATGTTCGAGTCAACGCGGGTTGTGACTAATTGTCATGGTGGTCTGTTGACGTTGTCAGTGTCAGAGATACGTGAGATTAGAATGTCGTGTTCTTGGAATAATCTGTATAATGTGCAACCAAGTGGCGCGAAATCTATTTCCCGTTTCGCTTTCAGACATGAGCAGTGTGACTAACGTCACAGGACCTACGAAGTAGGGTAGGCATTAGGACTCCGATGCGAACTGAACTCTTGGAAATCTCCACCCCCAGTTGAAATCCTGCCTATCTTAAGATGGGCACTGCCCAAGTCAGAATCTCCAGTGATTTTCATCAAAAATCACCAGAAATTTTCATTAAAAGTAGGTCAGCTCAGAACTTGTTGGTAACAGTCTCCTAATGCGCCTTCATTCCTAAAATAAATAACGATCGCCGATTTAACTTTACAATTTTTTAACTAAAGGAAACAGATTGAATAATAAAAAGTTCAGCAGATTTCAGGCTTTACGTGTGAAAATACATTTACATCTCTTTAATGGTTTTCAGTGCCCTTGTCCAGGACAAAAACAGCTTTTTGAATCTCATTATTTTCCCAACAATACAACAAATTCTTATATATAGTCCTATAGTAGAAAGGTAGCATTTAGGGTAATTCAACTCAAGACCAACACCTTCTCGGCACAAGATAATAATGATTCTATGTCATTCTCCTGAGCATGACCGGTACAAAGACGAAAAATAGCATCTCTACATCACGTTGTTATCTAGATATATGAGACAACACATTTTGGGTATCGGCAATCTGATGAATGTAGAATTTGAGGATTGTACTTAGCATCTTAAAAAGTGTGTGTCTCAAGTTAACGGCAGCTGTTCAAATGTCCCCTGGAACGGTAATAAATTAATAAAGATGTCAACATGTGAACTCATAGAATCTGCACTGTCGATGGTTTAATGTAATACCGGTACCATCTGTTTTGATATTTTTTTTTACTCCCAGACAGATCTGTTTATTTTTGTCTCCCTGCTCTGACCTTAATTATTAATTATTACACCCTGGCAGTATTAACTGCATTCTCGAATCCCAAGCCTATCAAACTGTTATTTCTGATCTGTTTATAGGCCTATTGGGGTGACCCAGCTACACTGCTGTGACCTCTAGCTCTCAAAACAATTACGGATGGCATATCCCACCAGGTTTTGTACTGTGTTATATATACATTGAAACATACAGCCAAGGGTTCCCAATGGACATGACAGTGCACTCGCTGAGCCATAAATAAATAATATAAAAAATAATTATAAATCAAATTTTCACCAGAATTCGGTCAGCTCAGAACTTGGCAATGGAGACTAAATTTATGGAAGTCTGTAGTGGCCATTAGCTTGCTTACAAGCTTGTTATGAACGATGACCTTACCGGTGCAGGATATAGCGAATGGCCGTAAGTCTTCCACAAATTTGGTCTCACGTGTCAAGGAAAACTGGCTCGTGTGCCTAGGGGCCGAAAATTTTGTGACATTTTGTGATTATCGCCATTGGCCATGGTTTTCCCTGCATATGGATAGCACTCGTCATCTTATATGTAAGGGGTTTTCGTTGGTTTCTATTTGCAGACCACACACGGTTTTGATTTAAACATACGTCACAACAATTCACATGAACAAAAGTTTAATGCCGTAGCTCGTGTATACTGACATGACCATAATATGACACAATTTGGGCCCAATATATCCTCAAATAATAATCAATAATAAATAATAAATAAATAATAATAAATTCACTAAGCACAATGACCAATATCCAAAAGCAGCGCGTGGAGCATTTCAGTATGATAAACCGCGAACTAAAGAAAACATGGGACGGTAATCACCCCTACCCCCATTCGGTTTTAATGGTGTCATGACGGGAGAACATCTATATGAATCCATGCTGAGATCAAACAAGACTTAGCAGAAGGACGTATCTGGTCCAGAATTAAACGGGAGACATATATCTTTCAAGATTATATGTCAAATACCATCAGGAATGTATTACTGTGAAAGAAACAGAGAAAATCGGAGAAAATATTGCTAAAAAATCATAAGAGAAAGGCTCCTCGAGCTTATGACGTCACTATGATGTGGTCAAATTCGCTAGAGAAATTCTCATTATTTTATCTGAAAGGTCATTATTCGGAGGTAAATTTATGTAAGTTTCAGATCGCAAAGCGCTGCGGTAATAAAAATATGAGGGCTGAATTACCCCTACCCCCATTTCGGTTTTAAATTTTTAAAAACCAGTCAGCATCAAACAATTGCATGTAGCATCGTTAGGCACCACCGTAAATACCTACATCAGGTATTTAATTGACTGCGAGATGTTGATCTTCCAGAAAAAGAAGTCGAACAAAGTCTACGCGGGGGGTGCTACGGAATGACATGTTCTCGCGAGTGGCTACCGGACTACACGGACGAAAAGCGATTTGAACAGCCCAACATCTGGTGATGATGGGTTAAAACTCCATTTTGAGGTAGCTCCTCAGTAAGATTTTTCATTTTTTGTTGTATTTCTTTACACAAAAGCTACATGATCAATTAGAAATTTCAGTCACACCTTCATGAGGGTCATTTTGAATTTACCCATGGTATACTCGGGTATGAATATAGGCTCACAATAACTCCAGTATGATACCAGTATATTATTCATTCACGGAGTACATCAGCTCTTATCATATCTCAGAGAAGCATGTAGACTTTTGATTGGCTGACAGACCTCATGTGTGATGCTGTATTGTCAACTTGCTGGTCGAATATATATCGTATATCCCCGTCGCCAAGGGCAACGAACAGGTGTTCACTAGATTCCATCGTCTGCTAAACAAAATGGCTGAATCAGGCAAACGTTTCGCGTTTCACACGGACGATGAAGTTGTTGAAAAGCGGGCTAATATTATTCCCAGCAACACAAAAAAATCGAACAAAGCGTCCGCCAGAACTTTGAAGTATTACCTGAAAGAGAAGGGACAGAGTGAAGAATTCGAAGGATTCTCGGCCGAGAGGTTAGCAGAGGTACTCAATCATTTTTATTTGGATGCCCGAAAACAAGACGGAGAATTGTACAAAACATCCACTCTCGAAAACTTTCGACATTCTCTGAATCGTTACCTGAAGGCCCCACCGTATTTGAAAACTTTTGATTTGATTAGAAATTCGGAGTTTAATGAAGCCAACGAGTGCTTCAAAACCGCACTTGCAGAGTTGAAGGCATCTGGAAAAGGCGACACCGATCATTATGAGCCCATAAACGAGTCCGATCGTTGTAAACTCTACAAGTCTGTTCTCATGTCCCCAAAAACCCCAACTGGGCTTGCAAATAAAGTTCAGTTCGATGTACGTCTGTTCTTCTTTAGAAGGGGAGTGGAGAATATGGAAAAGATGACAAAAACACATTCATCATCAAGCGGGACCCGAAAACTGGGCAGAGGTATGTGAAAAAAAAGGAGGATGAACTCACAAAAAATCGCCGGGCCCAGCAAAAAGAGGGTGTTACCGGATTCATGCCTGAAGAAGAAGGTTCCCCGTTCTGTCCTGTTGCTTCATTCGAAAGTTATATCTCCAAACTCCATCCGAAATGTGATCGCTTGTGGCAGTACCCGGTTGATAGTTTCCTCGACGACGATCAAGTTTGGTATTATAACAAACCTATTGGGAAACACCGCTTGGCAGCCTTCATGACCAACCTGGGCACTCGTCTGAAACTTTCTGAACCATACACTAACCACAGTATACGAGCAACCGGCATCACCATCCTTGGTAGAAACAACTATTCAGCATCTCAAATAATGGCTGTCACAGGTCACAGATCTGTCTCGTCGCTGTCGGTTTACCAGCGAGTAAGTGATGGCGAGAAACTGCAAATGGGCCACACGGTTGCGTCAGTAGCCTTTCCTGACACGATGGGTTCAACCCGAAAGACGAATACCGGTACGCATACACTTCCAGTAAATGTTCTTGTCAAACCCCATCCTGCAGAAACTGTGACATCATCTTCTCAGTACCCTGCACCCACGTCAAATGATGCCACGTCGGCCGTGTTACACACCCAGGATGTACGAGCAGAAGGCCATGCCGACGATTTTGATTTTGATCTTAATCAGCTGTTTTGTGAATTCGACAGCACCGCTGTCCCGCCCACATCGTGTGACATTCCCACAGCTATCCTGGTCGCCGCAAATCCCTCAGCGCCAATGTTCAATAACTGTACAATAAATGCAATCAACATCATCGTGCGAAAATGAAGCAAATACCTATACTTCTGCCAAATTGTGCAGGACAGTTTGATTTTTCGATTTTTCTCTCGAACTGTAAATTTAAGTCAGTTCATGTTGGTCCTTCTCCTGTGTGATGTTATGGAAACATGACACAAGTGACACTGTCGAGTGACACGGTGTTGAATTATAGACAGAATGGAAATGTAACAGTTCACACGTATTTGAAACTTACATATCCACGCAACAGATGTGAATCCGGAACGGGTCTTTCGATGTATTTATTAACAAAAGGTATATAATCTAGATATTATACTCGTCGATGGCTATTAAATATTAAATATGAAATTGAGATTAAGCTTATACGTTTCTGATTTTCAGAATAAAACATAAGAGATGAAGCTGAATTTGAAGTTAGATTGTTCATTCTTTATCACCGAAGCCCACCGGTATTTCACACGGAAACCGGGTTCATTGTTCACGGATTACAGTATATGTTATCGTTATCTTTGCTCCTCCCTTAGTACGTTTTAAAGATGAGGATTGTAAAAATGATACATTTGTCTTTGTGTTCATTTTTTCCGGTGCATGCTGTGGATCGTTCTGAAACCAGTGCAAGTCCGATCGAAGTCCGTTCCATTATGTCGGCCTTGAAGCCCAAAGTGATTCTTAATGCTCTGAGATATGATAAATTTGTTATACATCGCCCTTCCGGGGTAATACGGGATGAGATTTGGTTTCTCTCGCCATATTTTTCCTCGGCTGCGCCTCGGAAAAATATGACGAGAGAAACCAAATCTCATCCCGTATTACCCCGGAAGGGCGACGTATAACTAATATTATTTCTTGTCGTTTCGAAGTTAGGCGTATGGAGGAATGATCCTCTCTCACCCCCCCCCCAGCAGGTCTGATATGGTTAAGCCTAGATAGAAAACATATACTCATCCATGAAAGTAAACAATGCTAAATATGCTATTGTTTCATAGTGCACTGTTTACAGGACCATTTGTGCCAATACTCTAAAAATGAATTTATATTCCACTTCAGCGGGGCAATGCATGATACGTGTAGTACAACATCAGATTGTAACGCTAACTTAAATATCTTCTGAAGAAAGTATCAACATCATCTTGTGCAAAGAGACTCTGTGGTTGTGGCACAGGTTACAGGGAAACATAAACGGTGCTTTTCAAATGGGAAAACGATAAAAGTCTGAATTGCGTATACATGTATTCCAACATCAATATACTGTGTTATAGAAAATAAATGTAGCCCCAAATTGGCTATACTATTAGTATATAATTATGCGCTTAATTTTACCCTGTGTCAGAGCAGTGTTTGATGTATGCAGTATTATGGCAGTCTGAAGGGGTCCAAGGGTGCTTTGTACATGTAATTTCAGTATATGTAAAAGTGATTGTTCACCGTTGAAGAAACTTCTTTCACTGCAAATCCAGATAGAGTGAATTTGCTTCATTCTAGAGTCGTGCAATCTTGATGGGTTTTTCTGATGGTCATTGCAGATTTCTGGAGAGGCGAATTTCTGTGATATGTGTCAGGTCCTTTTTCCCCTTTAAGACAAACACGTTTTTTATTTGTTCATGATGTTGGAGATTGGGTTCACATAACATTTATTGATATTCTCTGCATGCGACATTTTCATTTTGTTAAGAATGCATATTTCAATTCGATTTGATTGTAACAAGTACTTTTATATTGTCTTCATTATTTTTTGTCATATTGTGACGTGTGTCATATTGTACTTTCGATCACTGAACTAAATTTCCTTATGGAACAAAACAAAATATCCAGTATTCAATTAAGCTGAGAATTCGACGAAATTCCGCGACTTTCGCAAATATATCTCCATAAAAGCTCTGTTTTCACTTTAAATTCTGACAGCAGGAAATAATATTCTGCGAAAATATTCATCTGAATTAATCAAAATAAAGTTATTCTATATATAAATTGTACTTCACAAGATGGACATCATGTAACAAAAAGTTCAAAGTCTTGCATTGAGTTGAATGCAAATTAGCTGAGCAAAAATGTAAAGGAAATGTTATCATGAACATACTGTAAACATGCTTAAAATTTTATGTGAACAGCTCATTTGGGGGTGAACATGCCGCAAACTGTTCACAGCAAAGTAATTTACTGTAACTATAACACAATAGGCGCAAAATAGCGAACACATCTACATGTAGTTCAGCAAATATACTGTTGGTGGTAAAGGATTCTACGCTGATGAAAACCAGAGAACCAAGGGTACTGAGGCAGTCGCTAATGAGGTGGATATATTAATGCTATATCTAAGTGATAGCAAGAACTTATTCCGTTTACTGTTGTTGTACGCTTGCATATCGCTCCAATTCTCCGGATAGAGTCAAATTTCACATGTACAGTGATGGACTGTGAAACTTGGTATACATGTATAACAATGTGTTTCAGTTGGAAATACCAGACGGAGAGGGTATATAGATCTGTATTTATCGCAAACTACATGCAGCGCATTCTTATATGGTCTCCATCATGACTGTGGTGTACAATGCAGATATGGTAGGAAGGCTACCAAATAGCTTAACATCGCCTTAATACAAAATTGTATGTAAGTTGTGCTTTGTTCATGATTATACATCCGATTCAGTACATTCTTGCAAGCAAAAAAGTAAACAATTACATAGACATTGACGCCCTCTTGACTCACCAGAGAACAGAGCACTTTCTTGGTGATAGTCCGCTAATATTACATAAGATGGTCGACCATGCAAATTATTGAAGAATGGACCAGGATTTTTCTCAACATCAGTCTCCAGCATTAATAATCGCTGTTGGCCATATTGGTCGAAATCTGTGTATTTGGGAAATATATTGCTTGTGAATCTTGTTGGTTCATGGAAATGTAGATTGAATGGATTGTCAATATTTGCAGACTGCAACATAATGCAAAGGACTAACAAAAAGAAGAAGGTGTTGTGCATAACCTTTGTCATTTTGAGTGTCCTGATGAATGAATTGGACTCCCTTTTTGTACAGCATGAAAATAAAAATTGGATAAAAATTCCCACAGAAATTCTATCTTGCATACAATCGATACCCATCATTCACGATATTGTATCAAATTACAAAATGTCAGCTCAAGATATCGAATGCTAACGGCTTAACCCTACCTGGCCTTGGGGGGGAGGGAGGGGTGCGAAATGGCTCCCCTACCAAACTTTCTGCTCTATCTAGCCTTTTAACGCGGTATGCTTTCTTCAAATTTCTAAGTGTGGTGTAGATGGCTTCTCGTCGTACCAATACGTGGGGAGCGATAAAGAGGTATATAGATTCTGTATTGTCATGAATAAGTTAAAATTATACAGAACGCCACAACGTGATAAAAGTTGATATCCGATCGCGTAATGTTAACCTGTAGCTTATATTACATATTGTCAGAAGTTCATAAAGTGATTTTGTGTGTACAGAAATAATCGTTCAAAATGAGATCGTTTCCCGACGCGTCTTCCTCCGGTTCTCGGCAATTTACCTCCAGCATGTGTCGCTGCAATGTTACCTCACTCGCGAAAAAGCTCTCACAACGATCCCCAATGATTTATACAAATGATTAACAAGCAAACAAGGTCACAAAACAATCATAGCACAATAGCTACCTGACATGACTAGCTCATGAAGCACCCTATTGTGCTATAATTGTTTTGTGACCTTGTTTGCTTGTTATTCATTTGCATAAATACCCTCAAATGTACTATGTAGTTCATTAGCTTTGAAAAAGTTGAAAGTATCTCCAACGAAACATCAGCTCCACAGCAATAAAGAAGTTGTTATCTATAGAATAGCCTTATGTTATATATATATATATATATATATATATATATATATATATATATTTATATATCCAATACCGGATAGACTTTCAGTATGGAGCGCCGAGACCGGGAAGCCATTAGACGTAACCACGTGACTTTAATTGATGAAACACAGAGGATAGAAGGTGGGTGTCTTCTGCTTCATAAGAAACAGATATTTACCAAAACTATGTACGAAGATGTTATTGCTCTGAAAACCAGCAGAGACCGTGCCCGTAATCTGCTACTACAGCTTCCTAGACGAGGTCCGAATGCGTTCCGAATCTTCGTAGATGCGCTGTGGGAAACCGAGAACGGGATGTTAGCATCATTATTGTCTCCTCTACAGAGACGATTGAGTACGGACCAGCACGTGTGGAGTTTATCGAGATGAACAACCTATTAACACTGACCTATGCCTAAGCTATTGCGGAGATGATACGGACACTCGTTCAAGCCAATTGCTGGGGATGTATATCCTGGACGTGCCGAGTAAACATATATGTACTGAGATGACGATTGCTGAACGAATAACTCACTATTTCACCGATGCTTTGTCTGAGTTGAACGACCGCATTGTACTGAATGAATGGGCGGATATGGTAGAAGTTACTCTCAAACCAAAGCCCTGTGAACTTCTGGGAGTCAACTATCCGGAGTGGTTAGATCAACAGAAAAAACCTCATTCATGGATATACAATTTGAAGCGAAAAGTAAATCAGTTCATGAAACTAGAGCCAAGACTGTGTAACTTCCTAGTGTACCGACATTAAAAATGTTCACTCTATGGAAAATAAAATGTATAATACGTTATATTTCACACTATCGTTCCGTTGTCAATTTATATATATATAGATCATTATTTAAACGATGTATTATCAGTTGTATGGTTGTTGTCGAAGAGCCTTCATCATGGCGTGAAAACTCATTGGAAAGAATACATTAAATAAATACCGCGCCAACAGTATCAACTTCGTCACCGTGGCAACGCATTATACTTCCGCTATGTCATCAACATGACAATGCAAACACACTTTCGTTAGGTCACTTCCGATGTATATCTCAGACTCCAATATCGATCGGCATTTTTTGCCGGGGATGCACCGTCATTCTCCGCTACTTTGCTCCTAAAATACTACTTCTAAATCACGTGGTGGATTCGCACTCTTATACAGCAACCGTCATTCCTTTAACCAAGAGTCATTTAAAGCCTTCAGAGGCAACGGATTATGTCTAAATTGAAAATAATGGTGACCAAGAGTCCACAGAAAGAATATGCAGCGTTTACAAAGAAAAAAATCATTTTTGTGTGAAGATAATTTTTTTAATCCAAAACCATATTTTCCTTCAAGTTCTCATAGTGAGATGTCAGCCTCGAAATAATTATGCTGATTAATAGTATAGAATGGATGCATGTATGATTTATCAAAATGTTCAATTCATTTTGGTACGGATGAATACCACAATCGCGCTATTTATATTTCTGTTTCATGGCGTACCGTACTCGGCGCTCACAGACTAATTATTTATTAATCCTATTCCAGGAAAACATAATAGTTTATATACCGGTGTGGAGGCTAAGAATGCCCGGTGGCTAAGAGGGTCCAACTCCTATCTTCTAATCCAGCTAGGACACTCTTCTCCACATTGGGGACATGTGTCCGTCCTAAGTTCCAATATAAAAGACTAGGAAAAGAGACACTAATCACCAGGACATTCTTATCCATCACACCGGCAGTTTTTTTTACAAATATTGGCCTACAGTACCGGTATACTCCATTAGTAGTAGTAGATATATTTAATGTTCATGAGGCATGAGGCGCTGTTGCCGTACTGAGGATGTTGGTGCCAGTTGGTTCAGAGAGTCTCGAAACAGGATTATTCAATGATCATAAGGCTACAGAAAAAATAACGCCAGTAAACCAGTAAAAAAAGTTCGTCGGTTCTAAGGTGGACAACCAGTTCAAATACGCCTCAAGCAAAGCACATTTTCAACCCTTCCAGTCAGGTGAATTCGGAACCAAATTATCTTAATTAGGTATATCCCGACATTGAAGAAAATGTAATATCGTATTTGTAAGACTTCGTTAAACATCAATGCTCGATATGGACACAGTTCTAGGCAAAAATAACTCGGTAATTTGCCAATTCATGAACAGCATAAACAGGCATGCACTTACATGTGTGAAAAGTGCAGATGGCCCAAGCGGGGGATATGTTAGCTCAAGCTCTTATATACTGTGTGTGTATTGAACAACGAATCGTGTTATTAAAAGAGTCTTTGGCAGAACTTTCTTTTCGTAAATATTCAGAAAACATCCATATGTTTACATAATTGATAAAGGTGTACAAAGTACCTAGTTTCAGTTTACACTGGAAAGCAAACAATCTCCCTAAAACTCTCGCTAGTTCAAACACACATGTGAATTCATTTCCAAAGTCTCCCTATCTGGCAAACACGGACCTGCCAAAGTACATTATTCAAAGTTTAGGATTAGGAGCACGACAGGGAAATTCGTGAAGGTTTGCTTCTATCTAACATTAATCAAAAGAAACTGATTGAAGGGCTTGGACGGTTGACTGAGGATTCGGCCCCCAAATATGTGCGGTTTAACGCTACCAGGCCTGGGGACGGGCAATATTTTCCGCTTGGAGAAATAGACAAAAAACTGTTTTATTTCACATCGAATTATTATTTACTAATTTATCATGAAGTTTTGGGGAAGAAATTACACGAATAGAATATTCGAAAAATCTGACCGAAAAATCGACCACAAATGTCTTTTTCGAAAATGACGTCATTTTAACGTCATCAAAGAGGCCATCTCAATATTTTTTTTCATTTTCTGATAGACCTTAGACCAAGGGTATAACGTGATAAGTTTCTGCTCCCGAGCTCAAGGGGTAAGAAAAATAATTAGAGAGGCAAATGGCCACCGCCCTGGCCTGCATAGTTAGGGCTAATAGACAAAAATGGAATATCTCTAATCAAATCAATTGTTTTCATCAGCGTACAACCAACAGTATATTTGCTGAATTAGGTGTGGTTCGCGGTTTTGCGCCTATTGTGTGAATAGTTACAGTAAATTACTTTGCGGCATGTTCACCCACAAATGACCTGTTCACAGAAAATTTTAAGCATGTTTGCAGTATGTTCACGATAACATTTTCTTTACAGTTTTGCTCAGCTAATTTGCATTCAACTCAATGCAATACTTTGAACGTTTTCTTACATGATGTCCTTCTTGTGACGTACAATTTATATATAGAATAATTTTATTTGGATTAATTCAGGTGAATATTTTCGCAGAATATTATTCCCTGCTGTCAGAATTTAAAGTGAAAACAGAGCTTTTATGAGATATATTTGCGAAAGTCGCGGGATTTCGTCGAATTCTCAACTTAATTGTATACTGGATATTTTGTTTAGTTCCATAAAGAAAATTTCAGTGATCGAAAGTACAATATGACACACGTCACAATATGACAAAAAATAATGAACGCAATATAAAAGTACTTGTTACAATCAAATAGAACTGAAGTATGCATTCTTAACAAAATGAAAATGTCACATGCAGTGAATATCAATAAATGTTATGTGAACCCAATCTCCAACATCATGAACAAATAAAAAACGTGTTTGTCTTAAAGGTTAAAAAAGACCTGACACATATCACAGAAATTCGCCTCTCCAGAAATCAGCAGGGACCACCTGACTGCCGTAATACTGCATGCATCAAACCCTGCTCTGGCACAGGGTAAAATTAAGCGCATATTATATAGTAGTAGTATAACCAATTTTGGGCTACATTTATTTTCTATAACACAGTATATTGGTGTTGGAATACATGTATACGCAATTCAGACTTTTATCATTTTCTCATTTCTAACTAGTATAATTGATTTCGGAATACTACAAATAATTAAAAACAAATGGAATTCAAGTAGCCATAAAAAAAAGTGAAATTTTAAGACAAAATTATCTTGACAATTTCTTCGCAAGTATGTAGTGCACACTGCATCTGCGTAGCCAGAATTCCCGAAAATTCCTGTAAAATTTATCAGTTGTCACCAACCAGTGCGTGCGCTTGGCTCGATGTTAACTCGCAGCAAGTTCATCGCATGTTTACCGCGACGTTCGCATCGAGCTTGTAAATTCGATGTCGGAGTCCGCGGCAGCTTTATTTGTATGTCAGTATGAACCATGATGTGAACATGCTGCGAATACTGCCACTTCACGACAACCGTAAATCTACCACAGATGTTCATGGAATGTACGCGAGAAATGAAACCGTAAACAGTTCGCCACAGTAATTCGCAGTAAATTCATCAAGGTGATAAAGCCTTGAAGCATAGCATTTGTGCAAAATCATGGACTTCATGATGTAAACTTCACCTCATTCTGTCTGTAAACATATGAAGATAGACATGAGCCACGATAGGCTTGCTAACAATATAACAATCGCTTCAAAAATACCTGTCGACATGAAACCTTTGGTTCACATCTTGTTCACATGGACCATACCGTGGTCTTTCAGGGATATAGTTTATGTAAGAGGAGATACCGCTTTTCAAATTGGCTTGACATGTTAGCAAATGGATCAATGGCCAACAGTTGCTCATTTGCTACTATTGGAAATCCCATAAATTCCCGAAGTGACGTGAATTTACGGGAGTCGGATCCAGGCCTAGTCAGGTGGACATGCAAGTTGAAGTTAATGGTCAATCATGTCTCTGGTGCACAAGATTTGGCCAAAATGAACAAAATCATCTTAGGAACATGTCAGTATGTATATATACCAATACTCACGCCTATTCCAGAAACGGGATATTTTTCATTACGACAAATACATCTACCATAGACGTCACCGGGGTTTCTTGAGAGGGGATCGTTTCCTTTGTTTACTTATTAGATAGCCCAGTACTGTGATGCCCAACCTAGGAAAATAACATACGGTTGGGCGCTGAAGAGGGTCGTACACACCCAACGACCCCTCCCCCCACCTCCCCCTAGCGAAGCCCTTGCCTACTGTCGAATCTAATGATTTACTGCTGGCTACAAGCGACCATTATTACACATACACTAGCCACTAATGCAGAAAATCCACGAAGATTGCATAAGAGAACATCAGTAGCGTCCCTGACCTCTGAAAAACAATTCCACACAAAATCACCCAATGGCGCAGACAGATTTTGAATTTAGTTGGCGCTCACTTTGTAAAAAGTATGTGCGCCACTATCTGTGCATTGAGTTTGCTTATATGAAGAATAAATATATTAAATACTATGCGATGATTTTTGTAAATAAATATATATGTATATAAGCAATCAATTAGTATGATTTTTATCCACAGGAAGGCGATGAAGAAAAGAGAATGCAATGATAGTATTATGTGCAAGTACACCAGTTATTAAAGAATCCCACGACCCTTTGATAAAATCAGGATTAAAAAGGTCATAAAATACTATATGAACCCAAGAAAGGGATATAAACATGATACACAAACTATTTAGGACGTGTCAGAAAAGACACAATTCAATAATTAAGTCCACTTATTTACAGGGCTACTGATGAGCATACTGTATTATGGTTAAGTTAAAAATATGTGTATAATAATTTCACGCTCAGCAAATCAGACCAAAGACCAGTACATGTGATATAAACACATAACATTAAAATATAAATTAAAACGCACACCAGTCACTAAGCCAACCCCCAGGGCCAGGCAATGCTGACACCCCAGGTGCAAGCTAAGAGACTAGTAATATCAAACTGTCACACTAAACTCACCCCGAAGGCCAGGCAATACTGACACCCCAGGGCCAAGCTAGCAGACATTAATACATGACAGTCTACATACTAGACTCGCCCCCGGGGCCTCGTCTGGCACCCCGAAGACATGCAAGCAAGTAGACATTTGTACGGTGCATCACTTTATAATGACATAGCTAAAATACCAATGGTCTAATTTAGTTGAACATGAAGCGACGTGTTTTTAATATATAGTTCACCACTGCTTTAAATATTTTATCCCTATTCTTTTCGGGCTTTAAAATATTGTCAAAAGTATGATTAAAAACCCCAATAAATTGAGGTCAACAAATAATTGATGCATATGCCTTGTGTGTCGTGTACAGTTTAAAAGATAATGTTCAACTGTATCCATAACATCACAGGTATCACAAAGGTCAGTTGGATGCAGGTTCATATTAAATAATACACTATTTAGTGCAATATGTCCAGATAATAATTTAAACAAAAGAACCTCTGCCCTACGACTGGACATAGGTACACAGGCTCCTGTTGTAACACAAGGCTGAAGATGATGATAAAAACGGCCTTTGTTGGAATACATCCACTCCTCCTGCCACATGTCAATAAAGTATGGCTTCAGACGAGCCATAACTTCATTGACATTCAGAGGGGCCGGTACGGTGATGTTAACTAAAGACAATGCTTTTTTGGCCAGCTGATCAGCCATTTCATTGCCTCGTATATTACAGTCAGCCGGCATCCAATCAAAGGCCACCGTGACACCTCGATACGACAAAGTTGTAACTGCATGCATTATTTCATACAGGAGAGGACAACTCTCCGACGGATTGAAATTACGTAATGCATGAAGGGCACTTAAGGAATCAGTAAAGATTACCACTCTAAATGGATTAAAATTACTAATCCACTGCAAAGATAGCAAAATAGCTACCAGTTCAGTTTTAAATACAGATACATGGCCGCTCAGACGCTCAAAACGACTATATTTATCTCCGGAACACAAAACGCGGAGCCAGTTTTACCTGTATCCGGGCACTTAGACCCATCTGTATAAATATGTAAATAAGAATTCCAGTTGGAAAAAATGTGCTCTTTAGCGCACAACTGAATAAGATTTGGGGGGTCACTCTTCTTAATTTTCATGTGTAACCAAAGGATTAACAAACTGCCATGCCAGAAAAAACATAAGGAGAAAACTTAAGTACTGAAAAATCCTGAACAGAAAACTGACTAAATAAGTTCTTAACCCGAAAACTGAAAGGCTCAGCACGGCGCACACCAGTGTCAATAAAAAACTTATCGTACCAAGAATCATCCAAAGTGCGACTCGCTGGATTATTATAAGAGGTTTTCAATTTCAATGCAAATTTCACAGTGCATAATTTGCGGCGTATAAAAATCAAACATTTATAAACAATGTTTCTATTTGTTACCAAATCAAACCTGTTTCAATTCATGCCTAATAATCTCCGTCAGGAAGATGATACAACGTAGAAAACGGAAGTTAAAACTAAAAGTTAGCTCCCCTAGCGGAGAGTTGTCCGCCCCTAGGAGAGCTCTCCCATCTATTCCAGTGGCATTACTATAAAGGCTCTGCTCAAACCATTCTCGTCCTCTATTCTCATTGTAATTACCGAGACCTGTAGTGTTTAAGGCTGGCATGAGGGGACGGTGGGAGGGTCAATCAAATTGAAACAGGTTTGATTTGGTAACAAATAGAAACATTGTTTATAAATGTTTGATATTTGATTCCCAAATCTTAAACCTGTTTCAATTCATGCCACAGTACCAACATATGGAGGCGGGAATCTCGGCCTCGTGGTAACTCCCATAGCAGACTAGTAATCGCTGGAACGACACAGACATGGGTATAAATCTGAGACATTATTACTCAACAAATTAACCCTGGTCACAGACGCATAGGGTAATTGAAGGGGTTGATACAGTTTTACTTATCTGAGTGTCTCCATCCATGTAGCTGTGCTCGTGGTGTGGTACACAATTCCACCAAGTTGAAAGGATACCCGGGGCAACAAAGGCAGCAGAAGGTCCCCTTGGTAGGCACTGTATGTCTTAGGGGGGGGGGTAAAAACGGCCACAAGCCATTGCATACAGGGAGATCCTTGGCCGACCATAAGTTCGGTGAGAGCGTATAAACTAGCCGAAGCTTAGAGGGTAGCCAAGTCCACACCACTCTCAGTCCGCAAGCCTCTTGAGGTCAACTCACCATACTTGGAGTGATGAAAGATGCGTTGGAATTGACCGTGCTTGCTCTCTGGGTCCGGCTACACATCGTCAACTCCCTGTACTGTCATCACTACTGTTGACCCTAGGCCTGGAGCAGGTGTCTTTTGAGTTGAAGCGCAGAGGACCCAGCTGAGACATCTAGAAGGAAGTCAGTTTCTGAAAGACACAAGCAAACCGCAGTTAAGGCAAAGTTTAACACTCACCATAGTGTCAGGCCTTCTATATTGATGAAATGAGCATCCCTGGCCGGCCATCTGACTTATTTCTTCCTTCTAGTATATGTTTCGAATGGGAGATGAGATGAGATGATACAGCAAGTTGTCTGATTTGCTGTGGTGATCCAAAATGCCGCCCCCCCCCCCTTTTTGAAAATTTTACTGGACCACGTGTTGGGCGGCTACCAAAGGCCCAAGCGTGGTCACACTATCTGAATGGACTGACATATCTCTCAGATAGAAATTGGTGAACGTGGAGTTCGCCGTCAAGGCACAAGACTGGACAATGTCATGGAGGGACAAGTTCTTCCATAAAGGCCATGACGTAGCTATGGCTCGGATCTCATGTGAAGAAAGAAACAGTAGACAACAGCGGAGGGGCGTCAATGGCCAGTTGATAAGACCACTTAATGGTTTTCTTCAGCCATGCGGCAATGGTATTTTTTGTAATGTCACGCCTTGCAGATGGGCGAAGAGACAGAAATAACAGGCGCCGAGAGCCGCGAACGGGATCGGTACGAGTAAGATAGTGGCGGATGGCTCGAACAGGACATAGCAGAAGATCGTCCTCGAGACCATGTACAAAGTCTGACAACGCAGGAATGGAGTACGAACGTTGAGCGCACGGACCTGAACGAACAGACTCATTTTTGGCGATAAATTCAGGAATGGGCCGAAAAGAAATGCAAGATCAATCCGCTTTCCAGGTCATAGAAGATCTCTCAAGAGCATGAAGTTCAGACACTCTGGACGCCAAAGCAAACGCCGCCAAAAAGGCCGTCTTATAAGACACAGCTTTAATAGACGCGGACTCTAAGGGTTCAAAAGGTGAATGAATCAGAGCACACAGAACCACACCGATATCCCATTTCGGTAACAGTTGCCGAGTACGACGCGACTGTAATGCGAAGGCGCGAATTAGCGCAGAGATATTATCGTTAAGGCTAATGTCAGTACCCGAAGTAAGCCGTAACACCCTAGCCAGAGCAGATCGATACCCTTCAATGGTGCTGATTTGGAACTTCTTATCACGGTGAAGGTGAAGGAGGAAGTCAGCTACTAGGGAAACAGAGGCAGTGTCGGCATCGGCATCATGTTCTCGGCACCAGGAGACGAAATAGGCCCATTTCGCCTGATAGAGCTGCGATGTGGAGGATCGGTTGGCTGAAACCATCGTCCGTGCAACCTCTGCTGAAAATCCTTGGAGTGAGAGTGCATTCTGGATAGTCTGCAGACGTGTAGGTTGAGCCACCGCGGGTTGTGATGGAGAATCCCGTGCGGTTGACATAACAGGCTGGGCCAAACTGGGAGACAACGTGGCGGAGCAGTGAGGAGTGGGACCAGAATCGGGAACCACTGTCGACGAGGCCACCACGGCACTACGAGCAGAATGATGCAGTCGTGTCGAGAAATCTTTTGAAGAACTTCCAGAATCAGGGCCATTGGTGGGTAGGCATAAGCTAGGAAGTTGTCCCAGTTGATAGACAGAGCGTCGATGGCGAAGGCTCGAGGATCCAGAATCGGACTGACGAACAGGGCTAACTGGGCGTTGTTCCTCGTCGCAAACAGATCGATCAAAGGTGACTCCCAAATGCTGCAAATCTGCCGGAACACCTCCCGATGAAGTTGCCACTCTGTCTGAAGAACGGTGTCTGGCCGGGACAAGCTGTCCGCTAAGACATTGAGACGACCGGGAACATGGCGAGCATGGATATAACAATGATGAAGGCGAGCCCAATCGTACAGATCCCACACCAGACGAAACGTTGATAGGGATCGGGTGGTACCCATCTTGTTGATGTGGGCAATGACCGTGGAGTTGTCCGTCGCGATGAGAAGAGACGAGTTCGTGAGACGTTGACTCCAATGTTGAACCGCTAGGATGACTGCCTTCATCTCCAGAAGGTTGATGTGAAGTCTGGCATCCAATGTTGACCATCTGCCGGACACTTCCAAGTCGTCCAGATGGGCTCCCCAGCCGGTCTCCGAAGCATCGGTGTAAAGATGGTGAACCGGAACCGGAAAACGGAATGGTACTCCCTGCATGACGTTGTGGCGAGAGAGCCACCAAATCAGACGTCAATACCGGTACCGCCGGATTTAGGGAAGGGAGACAGATGATACTGTAGAGGACGAACTTGGAGTCGGCCGTAATGAGTAAGGCCCTGTGTGGAAGTAAGCAAACCCACCAGACTTTGCCACCGCTGCCGTGTCTGTGACGTTGACGACAAAAACTTTCGAACCAGCAGTTGAATTTTGTCCCAACGATCCTCCGGAGGATACACCAGTTGTAACCGAGTATCGAATATCGCTCCAATGTATCGGCGCACCTGCGCTGGAACTAACTCTGACTTGAGAGGATGAGGGATGAAACCTAGGTGACGTAACACCAGTAGCGTGAACCGGACCTGGGCGTTGAGGAGAGACTCGTCCGCCGCCCACAGGAGTATGTCGTCGATATAGACCTCGATTTGAATCCCTCGTAAGTGAAGAAAGGCCATAACCGGTGTAGTGATCCGGGTAAACAACCAAGGGGCGATGTTGACACCGAAAGATGAAGTGGATGAATTGGTATATGAAGATACGCGTCCTGGAGATCGACTGAGGCCAACCAATCCTGGAGATGTACGCGGGCCCGAATCGATGTCACAGAAGGCATCTTGAAATGAGGTGGAGAGATGAGATGAAGCTTGTTCAAAACCTTTAGGTCGATCACCATTCGCATCTGGTCTGAGTCCTTCTTTGGTACCAGAAACACGTGGCTGTAAAAACCCACACTGTCTTCGGTCCGAGGTAATTCCCTTACTGCTCCATTGTCGATGAGCGTGGAGACCGAAGATAGCAGCGTCTGTAAGTGATCTGCAGGAACCGGCAGACGAGAGGAACGAGGCCAAGCGATGAGTTTGGGCAGTGACTGAAAATTGAATAGGAAGCCCTCCTTTAAAACTCTTATAATCCAGGCGTCGTCGGTGATGAGCCGCCAATTCTCGTGGAAGACTTGCAGACGCCCGCCCACAACCTGATGAGTAAATGAGCGGAAGGCAGGAAGTTGAAAATCTTCGGCTTGAACAGGAACGGGGATGGAATAGTCATTTGTTGGAATGTCCACTTCGTTTGGAAGATTTTCCCCGAAAGGAACGGCGACCACGGCCTCGTGGAGGTCTGTCAATGCCACGAAAATTACTCCGAGGGGCCCCCTCCTGTTGGGTGGTAGTGGAAGAGGAAGTACGACCTCGTCTCGATTTACGATCCGCGGCGACGCCCGGACGACGAACTACAGAAGCAATCAAGCGAGATGTCCGTTCATCACGAACCGAGGGCATAACAGACTCAATAGCATTGTTGAAGATGAACTTGGATGCCAAAGGTTGATGAAATAATTGATTCTTAACCAGATAAGGGACATCCGGTTTGAGCACCTTAAGTAAGGAATCCCGTTGCGCCTGAACGAGTGAAACATAAGAATACGAACTAGCTTCGATGACTCGACGGTTAGCTTGAACGAGCGTGTCCATAAAACCACGCAGATAAGCCACACGACCCGGAGATAAATAAGCCGACCCATCAGCACGAAGCGATGTAGGATCTAAAGCAATTCGAGAGGCCGCTAACAGAAACCAATCTGCGAAAGATGAAGCACGTTGTATTTCTTGCAACATTTCCAAATTATTCTCCATAACTTTGGAAGTGACCGATAAAGGAGCCACCCTGGCCACCTTAGCAATGTGACTCAAATCCCGATCTCGTTTAGGTGGTTTGTCGGGCAACACGTTATCATGTATGTCAAAATGAGAACGAAAACGAGGTTTACGCAACTTGCCGTCGTCCTCTAAATTATCCTTCCAGGCTGGTGATGGCGCACACGAAGGACGAGATGTAGACGTCGTAGACGAAAAGGCCGATGAAGCCGCCGTCCGACCTTCCATACGTGACGGCAGAACAATCGAAGCACGCGGCATATCCGGTAGCAACGATAAAAGCGCAACCATTTTATCTGAAAAATCCATCTTAGACGCAAGTTCCGACTTTTCTTGAGAAGAGGAGGAATCATCAGAATCATCATCTGAATTCGACGAAACCGGCAAAGGCGGACGAGAGATATGACTCCGGCGAGAAGTAGGCAAGTTATGGACAAGCGCATGATCAAGAAACGGAGTCTGCGACCGACGAACGTGGCGATCTAGATCAGAAGGCGATACCGCAAGCCGTGGCAAACGGCGTGGAGACGCAGGAGAATGTAGAATTGAAGTACGAGAACGGCGAACCGAAGAACGGGAAGGCCGAAATGTAGTTCTAAACTCAGCCGGTAGACGAGAACTACGAACCGGAGAACGAGATCGTCGAACAGGCGAATGAGAACAACGCACATGTGAATACAAGCGATGTGGTGTAATAGAACGTCGCGGTGAAACAACAACCTGAACCGGGGAACGAGAACGTGAACGGCTTTGTGGTGTACGTGAGCGACGAGTAGAAACATGGTACCGACGATGTGAAGAATCCGCATTCGCAAAAGTCGGAGACCCCAAATCAGCAATTTGAACACTCAAAGGTAGGTCCGAACGACCTACCATAGAACGAGAAACGGAATTAGAACTGCGTTTTGATTTAACCCGTAAAGGAGAAACCGACACACGGCGACGTTTATTTCGTTTAGAGGTAACGGAGTGTGATAAACCAATAGACAATGGAGAGGTCGAGATAGTATGTGACTCCACCGCCTTCTTTTGTCCGACGAGAACAATGGATTGCTCAGGCACGGCAGGTTTGGGGCGAGAGGCCTTTGTTGAAGTAGACAAAGGAACCGGTTTGGCTGCAGACATAGCCAAACCCGTACATGCTAGGCTGTCTAAAATCTGTGATTTATCTAGACGTAGAACCGTCCCGCTAGGCGGTATATTTACAGAGGCGGGCGAGTTCTGAATACTAAGATCATGGGAAACATTTAAAGCAATTCCAACGATATCTTCGTTAGCTTTCATGTCATTTGCAAGAGCAATTTCCAACAGGCGTCTGTCGACTTCCGAAAGAGACGGGTCGTCAGATGCCCGCAAAAGGTAAACCCGTCTAGCCTGGGCGTAATTTCCCCACGCTAACGGGTCCCATAATACACACTCGGCGCAAGTACTTCGCCGATAACACAACTATTTACAAGAAAAACAAACCGTGTGGGCGTCCAAACTGGACCAACATTTCCCACACGAATTACATGCATTAGAAATCGGAAACTCAGACATAACTAATGAAAGAATTTCCGACAAATAATGAAAGAATCTCTGACAAGAAAAGAAACACAAGTCAATCTGATAAGGATACTGCGGGTCGTTACAACAACAACCCAGGTTGTATAAACACTTCCTTGATGTGTACTGGTCGAGGTACAACAGAGAATAGAGGACGAGAATGGTTTGAGCAGAGCCTTTATAGTAATGCCACTGGAATAGATGGGAGAGCTCTCCTAGGGGCGGACAACTCTCCGCTAGGGGAGCTAACTTTTAGTTTTAACTTCCGTTTTCTACGTTGTATCATCTTCCTGACGGAGATTATTAGGCATGAATTGAAACAGGTTTAAGATTTGGGAATCAAATAGGGGGAACTCATTACAAGCAACCTGCATTACATTTAATGGGGTATTAGACATAGCTCCAGTACAAATACGCAACGCCTTATACTGAATAGAGTCCAATTTCTTTTTGAGCGTCTGAGCAGCCGAATCATACACCTGGCAACAATAATCTAGGCGAGATCTAATCATTGCCCTATATAATAAAAGTAAACACTTCCTATCCGCTCCCCATGTTGTGGACGACACAGACCTCATTAAATTTAGAACTTTATCACATTTAGTTACTAAATAATTAATGTGAGGACCCCAAGTTAATGTTTTATCAAAAACCAAACCAAGAAATCTAAAGGTAGTAGACACCTTAAGGCGAACACCATTCAAAAATAATTCCAGCACAACTGGTAGTGGACGCCTGGTGAATACTACTGCTTCAGACTTGGTAGGGGAGAATTCAAACCCCCATTTTTTACCCCAGGTCACAATATCAGTAAGGCCCTGCTTACTATACTTAACAACCACATGAAAATTTCTACCCGAAAACCAAATGGCCTTGCCATCCGCAAACAGGGAGCATTTAAGTTTGCTATTTATGGCTAAAGGGAGATCATTGATCATAAGATTAAATAATGTAGGGGAGATAACACTACCTTGAGGGGTTCCATTTTGAATGTTAACTGAACGAGAATAACCTTTATTAATTCTAACTTCAATAAAACGATTCGTCAGAAAACTTTTCACATATCCTAACATTTTACCGGTAATACCATAGTTCATCATTTTTATCAGCAACCCCTTCCTCCAGACCATGTCGTAAGCTTTCTCTACATCAAGGAAAACAGACAACAAAAACTCGTCATTAGCTAGGGAGTTCCTGATGTCTGTCTCCAAGGTCACGGCATGGTCTGCAGTACACCTACGACGTCGAAACCCGCTTTGTACGGGCGAGAAAATGTTATTTTTATCAAGAAACCATAATAGCCTATTGTTTACCATTTTCTCCATTAATTTACCCAAGGTGGAAGTGAGGGCGATCGGTCGATAAGAGGAAGGCAGTGAACTATTTTTACCAGGCTTAACTACAGGAATAACTATAGCCCTTTTCCAGGCCGCAGGCAAACGCATACGAACCCAGACAGTATTATATAACAACAATAAAACATCAAGGCAAGTATCTGGAAGATGACGAAAAAATTCATATGCGACTCCATCTTCACCAGGTGAAGAGTTACTGGATGAATGAATGGCCTGCTTTAATTCAATTAAGGTAAAATCTTCATTAACAGGCATTTCATCAAATTGAATGTTATCAAGTGAATTTTCATGCAACAATTCCATTTCCTGCTTATTGGCAATAAACTCAGGGTCATAGTTCTCATCAGTGCTAACAAAAGCGAAACTGTCAGCCAGCACGTCGCATTTTTCTAAATTTGAACTATACAAAATATCCTCTTTACTTAAAGTAGGAACAGATAATGATTTTTTATTGCCATTTATGGCTTTAACATGGTTCCATACTTTTTTAATACTAGTCTGGCTATTTATGGTCGAGCAGAAATTTCGCCAGGAACCTTTTCTAGCGCTTTTAATTACACGCTGTGCTACAGCTTTTTTCTTTTGTACTCGACGATATCAACATGCAACCTAGTACGGCACGCCCTATTTTTAGCCTTCCTCCTATCTTTCATTGCCCGATCACAATCATCATTCCATCAGGGTACTGGTTTTTTAAAAGGGGGATTCCCCGAAGTTTTTGGAATAGAATTATTTGCAGCTTCGTTTATGGCACCTATTACATTAGTTTCAAATACATCAACATCATCACTGAACAGATCATTTGTCAAAGTATTTTTAATATGCTTGTCAAAAGCATTCCAATTAGCTTTCTTTAATTTTCAACGAGGAGGTCCACCAGTTCCACCAGATACCGGAGATATGCCGAAAGAAATAGAAATTGGAAAGTGATCACTTCCACAAGGGGAAGCATGATCAACATTCCACGTACAATTACTAGATATATCTTGGGAGCACAAGGTGAGATCAATACAAGACAAGGTACCAGTCCAGATATTAAGTCTCGTACCTGACCCATCATTTAAGAACACTAGATTATTATTGTCAATAAAATCACTAACAAGCTTACCATTATAATCACTGGAAAGACTACCCCATAATACATTATAAGCATTAAAGTCCCCGGCAATTATAAATGAACCAGACATATGGGACTTTAATAAATTAAAATCATCCATATCAAGCTTATTACATGGGTTGTATAAATTGACAACATTAATTAATTTTCCACTTTCTGTTGATATTTGAACAGCTTGGCATTCAATGCTTCCAAATGTTGGGAGCTTAATTTCAGTATAAGAAATTTCTCGTTTAATAAATATAAGTAGTCCACCATGGTCCTTACCAATTCTATCCTCCCTAATAGGAATATAGCCTGGTTTTTAATTTGGTTTTAAAAAAGTTTCTTGAATACATAGCATATCCGGTTTAACCGGCAGACCAAATATTTAATGTTTAAACTCTTGGCCATGCGCAGAAATGCCCTGAATATTTTGTTGTAAAATATTGAAAGCCATGTTGACAGCGATGATTAATAGGTGCCTAAACGAAGCCATTAATGATCAGCAGAAGTAACTGGTACCAAATGTTGTAGAATGGAATTTGGTGTGATGACGTCAGTACCAACATCATCAGCCAAACACTTACTGGCAATCTCAGAAATATCTTTCAATATTTTCTGGTGGAGGCCCTCTTTCACCTCAACACACTTAAAAAATACACCAGTTATGAATGTGATTAAATTAATCACAGTCATTGGAGGAACAGCATCTGTTTGAGTACCAAAGGACTTTAATACTTTAACTTTCGGTGTCGGGATATACGCTGGAGCACTGCGAGCTGAAGTGCGAAGTTGCGAGGATTGAGATAGCTCAAGTGCAGGGAGGCTAGCAGGGGTTGGAGGCTGACTGCTCTGCTGAGCATTTTCAGCCCGAACATTCTTCGAAGCTTGCGAGTACGATTTTTTTGTGTGTAACTTCTACATACTGGGCCTTGTTTGCTTCTTTTCTTACTGGACACCCGAGCCAAGTCGCACTGTGATCCTCATGACAGTTCACACAGCGCGGCGTCTCCATATTTGGACAAGCAGAATATTCATGTTGGCCACCTCGGGGTTTAGCTTCAAGTTTCAATGTACAATTAACTTCACGGCCCATAAAGGTGCCAGTAGACAGCAATGTTTTGATTTGCTTAGCTTGACTACATTTTATAAGCATACTGCCAGATTGTAATTTCTTCACTAGCTGAACTTGACCTACCTTTTTCTGAAGGACAACGCCAAAGTTGATAGGATTCACCCTAGCCAGGGGAGTCCCACCAGCTGCAGACATAAACGTCAATCATCTCGGGATTTTCTGTAGTATTCTCAGCTTTCTCAGCTCTTTCGGCTTTTTTCTTTTTTCCAGAGTTAGAAGAGTCCTCAATAACTACTTCCTCTCGTTTATGCTTCCCTAATTTCGATTGCCCACAGTCAATAAAACCTTGACTGTCCATATCATCCTCTGACTCGTCCGACATGACGAGCCAGTGGACCTACACAAATACACAAAAATGGGGATGAAGTGCGATTTAAGACTACACGAAAAACAGGTTTACAACAAAGAAAGCTGCTAGCCAGACAAGTCCCTGGGGCGACTCAGGGAGGAAAAAACAAAAGGAGCCCAAATTAGAAGTGCTGAAAAGACTGTGCGCAATGAATATGATTGACTAGTATCAATGTATATATAGAAATCTGTATAAATATATGATGAGAAGCAAACTCAATGCACGAAAGGATACACTCGAAAGACGTCCTTCCACGCTTACGGCCTGCAGTCGAATCAATCAGTAATCTCTGCAGTCTCACCCAATGGCGCTGAACTGGGTGGTCAATATTATACGTTGTCCATGGACAACTCTGACGATATGAGAGTTTGTCCACTCCCCTGCCCCATCGGTTATTATGCCTTAATATATTTAAAGTGGGACAGTAACGCGACGATACAGCAAATAATTTGTTTTAACTCTGCCTGGCTTTGGCTTTATATTAAAACTATTTAGGGGTGTAGGGGGAGAATGAAATGTTCCACCCCCTAAAAAATTGTTCTTACCCCTTGAGTCAGGGGACTCAAAGATTGCCAGTTTGATGCCATCACAGTGACGTCATATTAGAAAGCGGATTTTGATCGAATTTGTGATTTATGTGATTTCTTCGCAGAAACTTCATGACAAATTAGTAAATAATAATCTTCTGTGAAATAAAATGGATTTGGGACACTTTTCTTCGCAGAAAAGCAAAAAAAATTACGAAAAATGACGAAAACATCACTATTCTGGTACCCCAAATGGCCGTCATTTCGAATTTCCCCATGATCCTCTGATCGGGGGTTATGAAAATAGGATCAAGATGACCCCAATATGTCGTCTCGCATTTCTTTGTCGTTCCGGAGATTTCCATTCAGGAGGAGTTCAAATAATGCCCCCCACCCCCCAGGTCTGATAAGGCTAAAATATGCAAGGATAATTTGGCAATATAGGTGGACAGCATTGTACACAATTATGCAAAAAAGTGTTGCCCGACAGTATGCGGGAGGTTGACTCGTTATTGAGGACAGAAAACTACTTTACCTCATGAGGATAAAACCAGAGACCATAAAATTGTACTCTCCCTGATAAAACATTAAGATTGAGAATGCACAGAAGGGAACAAATATGATGTCCTATAGGGAGACATATTTTGTTTTCACAAAAATATCGTCGTATCAAACCATGGACTTTGTGGACGCGGGGATCATTCATTCTGATCGATGGGTGAGTCGACATAATCAGCGAAATATATGGAAAAGCAGACAGCCAAGCTCAACTGTTCGTTTAAACAATATATTTATTTCCTCAAAGGAAACTGGGATTGGCGAACAGGCAAACCTATATTATTGTCTCTCACAGACAAAAAAACTTGAAAGTACAGATGGAGAGTGGAAACAAAACAGTAAGATTATGTTGGCGAACACTATTCATGACGAAATGAAATAAATGTGTAATAGTAAATGAAAAACAAACAAAATATGTATACAAATACATGAAGTAAACAATCTGATATATACATTTTTACTCTGCATATAATTTTTATGTATATATTACTAGCAGTTCCTGTGAAATGAAAGTCTATACAAGAATCAAGTGTACCCAGTAATATTAATAAACTTTGTAAAATAGAAAGTATGCTCACATAGGCTTCGATTAGAATAAAAGTAAAGGGTGAGGATAAAATTAGTGCGGTATAATATGGTTTAGCTTGGATAGCTACCATTACCCTGAAAATCGTTCTGATTGCAATTATGAAATTGTGGACACTGATAAAGATATTTTTAATATCTTCAATGTTAAGACTTAGGTTTCCGAATAAAAGAGTTTCGATATCATGATCTTCTAATTGAAATATTTGATCTCTAAATGGTGTATATATACAGAGGACAAAACAGTAGAAAGTGCTCCGGGCTTTCGTCGTCATGTTCACAAGCACAAGAAGGATTTTCAAAGATATGCCGTCGATACATATGTGCATTAAGCGAGCTACATCCAAGTTTCAGTCGTGATGAATAATCTGGAATATACGGTCGCCAACACAATAGAATGGAGGAACGAAATTATCGTTACATGACAGGTTTCGGAAGAATGAACAGTATGAAGGCGATTCGCAAATACTTGCATCAATTACAACGCATATAAGGGAAGTGGGAAGAGGTGCCGACATACTGAGAGAGCCACATGACTTAACAGTATATAGTCTTCTGGTTAACCTGTTCTAAAGCACATACCAAGAATCTAACGATTCGTGATATGTGTTGTATCTCAGGTACGCTTTTATTGTACATATACCTGTTCATGTGGCAACGTGGACGACATGACCACACGGCCCCTAGCACCGGCATAACCGGTATTAGATACAAATCTAGAGAGCTATGATGAAAATGCTCTGACAACTCGTATATTGGTAATTGGTGAGCTGTGTCACTGTGACAACTCGTACACTGGGGATTGGTGAGCTGTATCGTCGTCAGATGAAAACGACGGCGTTTAACACAAAGACTAATCTGTAATGCCCGATGTCGACCCAGCATCAACTTCCCACAATGCCAGCATAGATCAAGGCTGTTCCACATGTGAACAACGGAAGGACGAAAAGAGTTGAATTCAGTGTGGTTCTAGCATGGGGAACCACAATATTATTATTGTTTCACAACGGATAAGCAGTCTGCGGTTAGAAGCAGAACAAGAGAACTGAAATGAGAGTAAACTCATTGATCACATAAGAGGCGTAGTTTATGCCGATCTCTACTTTTGGATAACGGTAAAAATCCAGTTTCTGTGTACAGGAGAGCATACAACCTTCCCACAGCGCATGCTTCATTTCGCAAGCTCCATTACCATCCCTGCCACCAATAGCGGAAGTTGACCTTTACTACGTTGCTATGACGTATGGCGGAAACCAACCAACGCACGGTTCAGTTTGAATCCGGCCGAACAACTCCTTTAGTGTTGCACATGAGAGAACTACTTTTCATATGCTCTGTCCAGATAAATAGGGAAAATTATCTCCAGATAATTCTTTTTAACGCTCGGTCAACAGAGGTATTATGCAGACTTGAAAAGTAATCGAAATGTTCGGTAAACATCTATTTTACTATATATGATGTCACTTCCGGCGATGTGCGCGAAGGCCCCGAATCCGGTCCAAAAATCTGACTGGTGGCTGGGGTGTTATTAGACCCCCACCGAGGTGGTTGGAGAGCGTATGTTGTTTCGCGAACACATCCGGATATAGTACGCAGGGCATCCGGTGGTACATCTTCAAGAAGTGTACGCTGACACTGAATGCAGTTGCATATTCGAATAGGTGGAGAATAAAAGAATAAGAAAGTTTTACTAGCGAGCACCGAGATGATATTTAAAATTGGTCATCGGACTGATCTTGTCAACCAATGCCTGAATGTGGGGAGACCAGCGTGTCAACGAGTGAAAGGGCGAGATGCTTGTGGAAGTTGACTTCGGAGATTGGCATATTTCCCACTGTGAGCGGCGGACCCTGCACCGTGATATTTTTTATGAGAATAATAATTTTAGTTTTAGCAGCACTACATGATACTAGCCATAGTTGCTCTACTGTTCTTGTATTTATGCCTAGAGTCGAAATATCTTATTAGACATTAGTGGCATTTATTAGATTTCATAGACATCATTTCAACGTCAAATGTCTCGTAAATGTATCGAGTTTCCTCGATCATTACAGCAAGGGCGTTATTTTGTCACTGGGAAAACTACATGAGGAAGGATTAAGTATATATTCACGTTTTTACGGAACACATGATACATGGGACAAAAAATGTATATCCCTGTTGTGCGGATTTAAAAGGCTCAACAATTTACTTGTATTGAGGCGTTTAGTACAGGGTTATGGAGACGTTCGCTTTCGATATCTAAGAAACAACGCACATCGTTGAGGTACATAAACTCCACTTGGTGAAACCACTTGTGTGTTGCAGCAATATCCATTATAAATACAGGAAACGGTGCAAAGTGAACTTGATCAATATTTTCTTGCCTTCCTATATTTGGATGATAATTGAACACTAATACTATTGTGTCATATGATGACATACACTCGATACACCCATTGTAATAAGACTAGACTACTAAAAATACATGTAGCGTCATATCGCTGGTGCAATTACAGATTTCTGACACATTTTAACAGGGTTAATCTTATCTTTCCTGGGCGATTTGAATGTACAGCCGCCTGAGAGAATGCTGATCCAACAGATTAAGGCGATGAACGTTACAACACAATATATCGAGGTTTAACCGGAAAATGTAAAACTATCCAAGATGGTCGCCCTGATGACGTGCACTGACTCCATTCATCCAGAATTTCCAGATTGCTAGGTCCGAATTTTTGAATTGTATATCTATGCAATTTTCATCTCATAAAGCGCATAGAAAATAATAATCTGACGTGAAATATAATAGTAACTGTGCCCTTAAAATCAGCGAAAAGCAAAAACAATTCCAGAAAAAAAGACAAAAACTTCCTTTTCCCGGTATCCTCAAATGGCCGTAATTTCAAATCTATCCATAATACTCTGCTCGGGGATTATGCATATAGGTCAAAATGACCCAATGTGATAAGCTACAAAGTCACACATTTCCTCTCCTCAATATTTCTCCGTTTCGGAGTACGATATTGTGTATAATTCTTGTGTATATAATTATCCTATAATTGTGTTCCCAGTGATCTACATCAACATGATGGAGTCAAGCAAGTTGGCACAATATACATCCGGTTAAATCACGTACAATGGAATGAACAACACCGGGCTAACAAATTCGAAGTCAGCAGCAGAGTTAGACGCACAACTCTTTACTTCAAGCAAAGAATGACACTGATACCGGGATCGGTCAGTTCTATATACCATGACTCGTTAGCATATAAATGACCATCGGCGATAAACTGCATTAAGATATGCAGATTACAGTTATGTAGTCCAGCATAGTCGAGTGACACTGATCTAGTTATTTCACATCGCAAATACAATAAAGAAATGTATTCATTTCAAAATTGTCACTGAATTTAGAAATTCTTGAAAAAAAAAGGTGTATTTCAGAATAACTGCTGATGTAGAAATGATATTGATTCCATAATTCTGCTACACATACGATAAATAATGAACTGATAATAAAATTAAATTCATAATGCCATGCTGCCATACATTTACTTCCGGAAGTAACAGTTCATAATGTTCCGTTTGACTTTGTATCGGCGTTGTAATAATACGACAGTACTTTGAATTGGAACAGAACCAGAAACGTTTGTTTCCGGAACAATAGTCACTGAAACGGGCTAATAACCCTGTTCTAGTTCAACTCACTCTTCGGGTAGAGATGAGGCACGCTTCCCGAATCCGAAATTGGAAAGTTATTCAACGTTGATTTTTCAAGTTTTCATCAAATGTCTACGGTTTCGCAGTAAGTCCTTCCTTGCTCTGGATTTCTGTAATGTACCTACAACGGGAAGTTCCATTTCAATTGTCGGCTCATTAACATCTGAGCAGGCCATCCACAATCCCGGAGTGTTGGCGTATTGCTGTATTTCCGATCCGTATCAAGAATTTGCCACGACCCATTTAGAACAATATGGGGCAGAACTGGTTCCTTCTCGTTTGACAGCTTACACTTCACACACAATTTAATTATACTCCTACATTGTGAAACATCCGACCAGAAAATAGTGGCTCGGGCCGGGTGTTTCACGATGCAGGAATATAATTAAACTCTAATTTATCCATGAAGATTACTGCAACTAATAAGTTACTGGATTTCTATTGACAAGCACGGCCAAAACATGACATGTCAAAACCTAAATGTCCGAGATGTCTGACGCATTTTCCTGGGTGCAATAATCTTATTCCAAAATTATTCTATCGTGTACAGAAAGTTCATACTGTACGTTCCAATTCTCACAAACACGCAAAGGGACGTTTGTTCGCTTTCTAGGTCACCCGATTTTAATGGTAGATTCCAGTTTCACCATATGCTCATCAGGCTTTGTCTCAGTCCGGATTTCACTCAGCTTCTGTCCCCAACAGTTACGTTCCCAATCACGGCATTGACATAAAACTTTAAGCCCTTGTCATCAACAACATCATCTAATATGGTTGTAATTTCAACATAATTCTCTGTAATCGCGGAGGCGCGTTTGCTAGAGGCTTGGTAAATATTGAAATCAGAGTTTTGTGTGATCGATTTCGATTCCAACTTCCTTTCCGTATATGTATTGGTGAATTTTTCCTAAATTCTTGAAAATAGAGTATTTCAGAATAACTAGGGATTTAGAAATTATATAGAGTCCATAATTCTGCTACATGTTTGACAACCGTAGACAACGGCTATAGTTTCTTTTTCTATTTGCTCATAATTCTCAAGGGCTTTGGACATGGCCTTTGATATAGGTTATTCATGTTGAATAAGGTCTGCTCCCAGTCCAGATTTTGATGCGTCAACAGATAATTTAACAGGTTTACGAAGCGTCATAGTAGGCAAGCCAGTTCATCTGTTCACAGTCCTTTGATTTTGTTGAATGCCGTTGTGTGGTCGCCAGTCCATTGCCGCTCTACACCTTTTTGTAATAATTCTTCAAATGGTACAGAACATACAAGTTAGGTAGAAATTTTGCCAGGTAATTGACCATTCCCGATAATCGTTCTAGTTCCTGTCTGCTCTCAGTGATTCCTATTTCCGTTATGGCTTCTATGTTGGAAGGATCAGGCTACACGCCATATTGAACACGTGCCCCAGCAAGAGCTTGTTTCAGTCTGCAACCATGCTCCTCTGTCGCTGACTCATCCGCCAATATATCGTCGTCGAACGTAACAACGCTCTCGATTCCCTTGAATAGTTTTCTGATCCATTTGTGAAATACTTCTTGTGTGCTGTTAATCCCAAACGGTAGTCGGAGATACCTGTACGTCCATACTCCGTACAGAACGTTGTCAAGAGGGAATATTCCTCATATAGTGGAATTTGCCAGTATTCACTTCTTGCGACAAGCTTTTGTGATGTAAGCAGCGACAGTCATCTTTGTAGCATTTTCATCGACGGTCCGAAGCTGAAAGTGTGCACACGCAAAGACTACCATTTGGGATTTTTTAGTTATAACTATGGTTCATTTTCGCTATCATCTCTTGATGTTACATGCGATCTGATCCCGCCTTATGTCGATAGAGGAGCGATATTGGTAATTTCCGTGGAACGTGTACCACCGGTTTCCCATCAGAATCAACCTTGATGCTGTAATTGTCCGTTTGGCAAACAAGATATTAAAATACATCCGCCTACCCCGAACGAATATCCGAAGATTATGACTGGTCAACATCGACCATTATCACTTCATCCAGATTTCATTTAATACATTCCGGTAATCCAAGAATTGACACAGAATCAACATCAGCCACATGGAAATCACACATGTTCATTTTGCTTTTGTATGCATATGATAAGGTGCATTTCCCCTTAACTCTAGTGAACCATAATCGTAAGCAGAGGGCTTTATTTTAGCCGAGTTTTAGACTCAATAAGCACATCTCCACATGCATTGACTTACATAAACACCTTCTGTGGAAGCTCATTTGTTTGCGGTAATGTAACATACCATGAATTGAGTTTTGAATCTTCTGCGTTGATTATCAATAATCTGCCCTTTCAAAAACGACTTCAATTACTGCTTACGTTTGCTGTGACACTGATTCGAAGTTATTCATTTTGCGACAATGGCCACACGGTTTATCGTAGGCAGAACATCGTCTCGGTAAATGGGTTAATCCAAAAGATTTGCATTTCAAGTTCACAGACGCGGTGTATGCCGATTTCTTTTGTCGTGTTGCTGCCCGTAGCTTCGCGTTTGGTTGAGCCTGATTGACCTGATTTTCACTTTTATCCTTAACTGCATTTTGCTTTGAGGAAATATACTTCATGATATTCTGCTAAAGATTTCATTTGCTTTCTGGCGGCTTCTGCTGCTCTACATTTACCAACACAGTTTTGTAATGTTAATTTGTCCTATTTTGGTGAATACAAGCTTCAGATCCAGCATCCAGTAAACAGCCGTCGTCCTTGAAAAATGTCTCGGGTCCATAATCAAAATAACTGTTTGACCTGACATTACTCCAACCATATTCCAACAAGCTATCATATAGAAATAATTGAACACAATTTAATCTCTTGCACGCTTAAAACAAAAGTGTTGAAACTTACTCGTAAAGTGTTGAAATAACCCTTTAACCCTACCAGGCCTTGGGGGGCCGACATGTCCCCCCTATCAAACTTTCTGCGCTATCTCCGAAACGACAAAAAAATGGAGAGCTGAAACTCCTTGACTTTATAGTTTATCGTATTGGGGTCATTTTGAGCCTAGTTGCATAACCCCCAAACAGAGAATCATGGGTGAATTCAAGATAGCGGCCACGTGGGGTACCAGAAAAGTGATGTTTTTGTCATATTTCTTCAAACATTCTGCTTTTCCGCGATGAAAAATGGGCAAAAACTATTTTATTTCACATCACATTAATATTTGCTAATTTATCATGCCATTTTTGTGGAGAAATTGCATGAATAAAAAATTCGAGAAATCCGACCGAAAAATCGACCAAAAAAATGCTGTTTTTGAAAATGACGTCACTGTGACGTCATCAAAGCGGCTATCTTGGATTTTTTTTATACATTTTCTGGTAGAGCTTGACCCAAGGGTATAGTGTGGTAGGTTTCAGCCCCCTAGCTCAAGGGGTAAGAAAAATAATTAGGGGGGCCATTTTGCCCCCTCCCCCCCCAAGGCCAGGACAGGTCCCAAAAAGCCCAGCCAAGATAGGGTTAAATGTGTCCACAGGGACCACACTTAAAGAGCAGTCCCTGTGAGCACACATTAAGGGTTATTTCAACACTTTACGATAAGTTTCAACACTTTAGTTTTAAGCGTGTGTAACACACTCACTTTTCTACTATGCCGGCAAGATACCATGATATTAAAGTCGTTATATTCAAACCACTCTCAAGTATTCAGTTATCCGAACGAATTCATTACTCAATATGATGACGCTTTCAGATATGTCCGCTCGGGCGAAATAGCGAAACTATTGCAGATATGCAGTTTTGTACTAACCCACCACGAATTGTTACTCTATTCTGTGAAACACGAAAGGTGATTTGCCTCGATATCTCAACCATATACTGATGAATACTGTCTCATTTTTGCAAGCAATTTAAAGTCGTATTCCAAAGTATTTGTGCCGATTCTTTGCTTCTAAATGTACCCACAATGAAAGACCGCTTTCGGTGGCAACTCCACTTAGACCTAGTTTGCACCTCGTATTTCGAGAACCGTTTGTCTTCGTTTCGCCATGTCGTGCCTTTTATCGTACTAGGTAGGATACCGTAGAAGTACACATCATCTATTGGAAACGCTGGGGTTGCGAGGGCTGCCTGGTATATTTCTCTAGTAAAGTTCATCGACATGAAAACTGCGAAACCGAAGCACCATGGCATTGGATACCATTTCAACCCTTTGAAGTAATCATCTGAAACAGTCGAATTTTGACCGGGCGGAAAATCTTTAATCCTAAATATATGACTTTTCGTCCCAACTTCACAGATTATTTGTTTCGGTAAACTTTCCAAGTTATCGAAATAGAGCTCCCTCGCTCTGAAAATATTCACAAATACATCATCATCGACTTTGACGACAACTTTGGCATTGGAACAATAATTCCACAGCCACCGGAGCCCCATGGCGTTTTTAAGCGTCATATTTCGATGACTATCAACGAATTCTCCCTGAATAATGTCACCATACAATTCATTCTCCCACAGTAGAGCGTACTGTGCCAATTGATCATTAATTTGTCCCACAAGAAAAATGGTTCTTGAAGGTAATCCTTGTATAAGATTACTCCTTCCCCATGTGGATCTGATACTCTGCCTTCTCTCCAGATTCTTAACAGCGGAGTGAACCACTACAACATAAGCTATATGGTTTGTGCCCTTACATATATCAAAATTGCCAATGACAACCTCCTTGTGAAGGGTGGAAACTGTTTTCGTGTTCGGTGGGAATGCGTCTTCAAAATTGGTCTTCCTGGGTGGATATACTGGTGATTCCAGTACATCTTCAGGATTACCCTTCCTGAACTGATGTACGATCGGACGAAATGGGTCTTTGTTATTGACACGATTTGTAGCATGTGTTTGTATTCGATCATCTGATATGGGCGTGCTGCTGCCATACACTATCACCTGTTGGATACCACGTGCAACGAAGACGCCCAAATTGGCAAAAACTATGCACACGAGAAGGAGAACTATTGTGCCGAAGTAACTTCGCCGTCTTCCAAAACAGAACTTAACAGTCCGCATGGTCTGTGCTATACGTTGCCAAAGAAGGTAATAACCTGCAAATGTAAAACAAAAGAACACTTCAGAATTGCGTACGACTTTCACGGGATAAAGTACATTAATGTCTAGAGGGATGTCCAACCTCGCTAGGAATAAACCACAAATTAGCATGGGAGAAAATGCAATGTTGCTACAAACTTACATTGTAGCATTCAATGAAAACACAATAATCTGTATTATATGAGAAGGTCTGGTCCCCTGGTGCTGTATTAATCATGCAAGGGCATAGCCTGTTCAACCACACATAAACAGTTTTCCTGAAACACAGCTTAAGTCAAGTGCGGGCACCGATACTTGATACTGATTTTCAGATTAAAATATATTATCTCCCATGAAAATGTCTCACTTCTATGCTACAAATATTAGCATAACCATATAAATGCACCTAGAACATATCCCAGTTGATTGAGAGTTAGATATGTATTATTTGCACTGTCCTTGTTTGTATTTTAATTTTGTTCTCATAAAAACTCAGCGAATTTCAGCGTCCATAATCCAAAGACCTAATTCATATTATAATATTAACACCAATTTAACAAGCGGGGTAGCTAGCAGGTCCCCCGCCAAAAAGCTTGTCTGGAAATGGGCTTCTCACACACACGGGATATAATCACCATATATAGTTTGTGTGATGGTAAATTGTTGCTAGGAGTGTGGTGTTGTTGATGTGAAGGAGATATAATTGTGAAAGACGATGTTGCAAATTGTCTATGGAAGAAATGGGACAGGGTGATCGAGAAAGATCATCGAGTGGCAGAGTTGTGCCAAAAAATGAGTGACTTTCTTCTGAGATCCCAGCCATCCACTAAGTTTGAAGTTAATCGGTTGAATTGTTCTTGAGATATCGCGTTCACAAGATGGTTGGGATGGAAGGACGGTATGAGGGACGGAAGGACATTATGAGGGATGGAAGGACGGATGGGTAGCTAGTGATGTAAAGTCACCCTCCATATTTGAAGTTGATCGGCTGAATTGTTCTCGAGATATCGCGTTCACAACATAGTTGGGATGGATGGAATCTAAGATGGCTGATAGTGGCCATCTTGGATAACGCAGTTTGGTGAAAAACACTCCCAGCCATCTTCTCACTGATGTTAAGTCACCCGCTAAGTGTGAAGTCAATCGGTTGAACTGTTCTCGAGATATCGCCTTCACAACATTTTTGGGATGGTTGGAATCTAGGATGGCCGACGGCGGCCATCTTGGATAACGCAGTTTGGTGAAAAACAATCCCAGCCATCTTCTCACTTATGTCAAGTCACCCCCCAAGTTTGAAGTTGATGAGTTGAATTGTTCTCGAGATATCGCGTTCACAACATGGTTGGGACGGACGGACGGACGGAAGGACGGACCGACGGAAAATGTCACACCATTGTGAAGCCATCCCAAGTTTGAAGTAGATCGGTTGAATTGTTCTTGAGATATCTCGTTAACAATATAGTCGACGGCGGCCATCTTGGTTAACGCAGTTTGGTGAAAAACAATTCCAGTCATCTTCTTATTGATGTGAAGTCACTCTCCAGATTTGAAGTCGATCGGTTGAATTGTTCTCGAGATATCGTGTTCATAACATTTTGGAGATGGATGGAATCTAAGATGGCTGACGGCGGCCATCTTGGTTAACGCAGTTTGGTGAAAAACAATCCCAGCCATCTTCTCACTGATGTCAAGTCACCCTCCAAGTTTGAAGTCAATCGGTTGAACTGTTCTCGAGATATCGCGTTCACAACATATTTGGGATGGTTGGAATCTAAGATGACCGACGGCGGCCATCTTGGATAACGCAGTTTGGTGAAAAACAATCCCAGCCATCTTCTCACTGATGTCAAGTTACCCCCCAAATTTAAAGTTGATGAGTTGAATTGTTCTCGAGATATCGCGTTCACAACATGGTTGGGACGCCCCGACGGACGGACGGACGGACGGACGGACGGATAGCATTTCCAAGTCCCCCTCCCACTTTCGTGTCGGGGGACAAAAAAAACAATCATAGTTTATGCGGTCAACAGTTCTCAATTCCATATTCGCAGCATTGTATACATATCGCATACTTGGTAGGTTAGTATGTATGGTACATGTCATGGGTCTGAAATCTTACCTCTTGATGTGGAGTACACGATCCAAAAATCTAAATTTCTCGTATGCATATCTTAGCTTTGACCATGTCTTAGAGACAGGGAAATACAGCGCACACACGTGCAAAACACTATCAAATGCATCGCGTAACCTTAGAGTAAGAATCAAGACCATTGACACACCTCATACACAGAAGAACAAAACTAGTACACTACACTATGTTGGTAATGTGAATTTTGATTGTTTGGCCGTTGTTTTTTGAAAGTTCGTTTTGAATTACCTGTGCACGTTATGACGAATAATAGCACATCAGTATTTATTATTAGAACTGTGAACTGTATCTAAATATTGTGGGAAAACTGCTTTCAGAAAAAAACTGCTGTCAGGGGATGAATTATTTTTGGCACCTGTCTCAGGTGAGAGCTAAGCACAATTTCTCTTCCCAGCAGTTGCCTGAACGCGCTATTGATACGAACTAATAATGTTGCTTTTGTGTTTGTAATGTTACATAAATATGAAAAAATCTTCCAGTAAATGAGCGAGTGAGTAGTTTAATTTGTGTCTAATTAATAATGCGTTAATTAATCTCTTTGCGGTTTCCTGTATTCAGTTTCCTTGACAAAACAAATCTTTTCAAGTATTGGTGAACAATAAAAATCAACCTAACTTGATTTATTTATTATCATTTCTGAAAATGGAAACTCAAGATTTGAAGAAGGCGTAAATTAATTCTTCCCCTTCTTATTTCGATTTAGCGGTCCCCTTATTCGGATTTATCTCTTCCCATATAATGCGCATTATGTTATTCTGAACAGTTTCTTCGAGAAAGTAAATGAATTATTTCAATTGCAAGTGGTTCATAAAATACTATTATGCATGGCCGCAAAAGTTGATGAAAACCCATGTATACTTTAGGGTACCTGAAATAAATTGTTTGACATGACCAGACATGTTACCCAAGATATTTTACCATATACATCTGCTTTATTTGTTCTATTCTTAAACAGAAAAGACATATAGAAGAAATGTATGTTGTTATCTTATTGTTATTTTTGTCTTTATTTCAATAGTTAATATGAAAAACAATAATCACCCTCAGCAGGTCCATTTTTATAATTGGAGATCATGCCGACCTAACTTTCAGCTAACTGTGACATTTTTATAGCAGAAAATTTGAAAGAATCGTGATTGAAGCAATAGCTTACATTACTCGTTCAAATTGTTCATGTTACTAGTCTTAAAGACGTGTAATTGGGATACCAATGGCCCTGATTTTTTCGTCTTGTTCCCTTGTATAGAGTGCATTGTATAATAAATTCAACTATTTCAGACAGACGTACAATTTTTTGTTTATCAGTGTTACAATGTACATATTTCAATTTGACCAAATGCTATGGATTCAAGCTCAGGATGACTATCACCCTATACTGATAGCAGCATATTTTCCATGTTTGCATTGTAGTTATGTATAAAGCAGGGGCTGATGCAGTTTAGATTTATATCTATATATTTAGTTGCCAATTCCACCCATTACTACATGAATATGCCAGCAACACCATTATCCTTTCAATCCTTTGTCTTACAAGATCTCTATGATAAAATTCATGAAAAGCCGGCAAAATTGTGTTACATGTACTTACCTGAAAGTTTACCTACGCTCATGTTTATAGTGCCACCTAACGATGAACATATGCCACAACAGTAGACAATGAGGCGATATCTACATATCAATGGCATGTAGAGAACATAGAGGTTGACCCAGGACACTTCAATGCATGGTAATATGGTAATACTGCAATTAAGTCACGGAATTTTAATTTGTTTTATACAGTTGGTCGTTTGGCTTGCAAGGAATGAGAATTATGTTGACAATGTTATATTTGTGCTTAGCAAACTAGTTACTTTTTCCTGATTCAAAGGCGTTACATTACAGTTCGCAAAAACAAACCTTATTTTGAGATGCAAATAGCGCGCCCCCGTGATTACGCCAACACCACCAAAACTATTTCAGTCCATTTACTATCCTGCAAGTTTAGTACACCCAAATTCCATGGAAGTCAAACAAGTCGTTTAGAGAACATGATGTTAAGTAGGTTTACCTGAATTCATGTCTGTAGCGCCAGCTATAGCGATGAACAAATGCCACGAAACACACTCATGCGAAATCCGAATCCCTATGGAGTTCAACATAAATCCTTTACTCATGATAATGGTTATGGAGGTCTGAGAAATGTTATTTTTATTTAAATGACCATTTCGTTTGTTCCAGATGTGAATTATCATGTCTGCAATGCAATATTTATGCTTGGCAACCTAGAATAGAACAATTTCCATAAAGAAATTTCATGGATATTCACGTTTAAACTCACGACGGCTCCGGAGGATCCGGCGGAGCCGTTTCCCATAAAACCATAAGAGCATCCACTTTGTGGAAATGCTCTAAATATGTATGCACATGCCAATTAGTGAATTCGGCCGATACAACTATAAACAGGGCACGACCTCATGCGCACAAGGCCGACAGAAATGTGCCGACCATTTGTACATGTGCAGATCCTTGTTGATTTGTTCAACTAAACTATGTTGTCAAACAATGAAATTTGGGTTAATGGGCAGGGGGAGGGTCCAGTTTCCAACACCTAGTGAAAAATCTCAATTCCAGGTCTCTCATCAGAACACAGTAAAACACTGGTTTTACTTACCCCCAATCTTCCTTAGAACGTATAACACAAATACAGTCCCAAATTTGACTTCTTGTCCTGCAATGTGTGTAGTTTGAAGCATGAAAAATATCACCTTCATAGTCAAAACTACGAAGCAAATTCCTGGTAGAATATACTACATAATACAATGTTAAAATATATAGAAAGATGTCTCAACACTTCATTGAGGTCCGACGAGCAGTTAAAATGACTTAATGTAAACAAATAAATTACAATTTTCATTCAAAGACCAACCACCTCTCTGACTGCAATTTGCAAATACAATCCCAACAATTGTGAAGAAAGTACCATTGACCTCTGCCACTTTCTTGTTTTCATTGGGTAAAAAAGTGATGTATTATTACACCTTTAATATGAAACTTCACCACCTCAGAAAAAAGTAGTTCTTCACACATGGCAGAGATTTGGGGCTAAGTCTAATTTGGGGCTGTATTTGTGTTATACGTTCTAAGGAAGATCTGATGAGAGACCTGGAATTGAGATTTTTCACTCGGTGTTGGAAACTGGACCCTCCCCCTGATCCTTAGCATGACTCGAGTGCAGGTTAAATACACCCATCATTTGACTTACTTTCTATGTTGTGGACACGAATATGAGTGTTGGTCCCATAACTCCGCCCTCGGTACATCACCTTAGACAAATATATGTGGATGTAATTGTCTTCGTGGGAAATTTAAGCCTCACCCATACTTCACAACCATACCATGGATGGGAATATCGTACGGTACTTTCTTATTTTTCGTTTCAACATAAAAACTAGGTCGCTTAGCAGCATCGACTAAATATTCCTTTTCCAGTCACCAGGATTAATAGTGGCGCACAGGTACGCAACGCAAAAGGACACCGCCAGCCGCCCAAAGGGATGCATGTGTTTTTAAAGGATTAGCCCCGAGTACTCTATTGGTCTTTCCTTCTGATCGAATTTTTACAGCAAACTTTTAACGGAATAATTATTTTACCAAAATAACTTTGGAAATAATTTGAAAAAATAGCAACAGATCTGTCATTCGATATTCAGCTGGAATGAGAATCTTAAAATTATTTTAAAATCTGCTTTTTGAATTCTTCAGGCGCAATTTCCGAGATAAATAAAGGAACTCCCATTTATATGGTGAATGGAGAATTAGACAGATTCCTGCTCCAGTTAGTGGTCAAAAGAAGAATTGGTTTGTTCTGGGGAAATATTATGATGAGAAGATATGAACCGGAATTGGTTTATTTGATATATAATTTACTTCTCCGTAAGTACAGAAGAATGTGTTTATCGACGTAAGTTGATAAAAAAAATGCTAGGTTAATATTTCCACAACTTGGAATGACCAACATTTGGTTGTCCCAGTCTTTTTCGTGTATACATGTCATGCAATACGCCTGAGAGCTCACAGCAAGCATGAAACTTTCATTCCAAGAGCTGGGGCACTTTCAATTGTACATCGGAGGCGAAAAAGTTTGAGCATGTTTTCTAGACAAGAATTTTGTGCTGCGTCTGAAAACGCGCGTCTTGGTGGTCAAAGCTGCTGCATTTTGAATGAAAACGAGATTTTTCGATATTTTGACCAAAGTTTGAACGAAATTGATACAACCAATGTATAAATACCAAATATATAACTGTGCCTCCATATTTGACCCCATATTGAAGGTGGTGAACTGGTCCAAGTATACACTTGTGAAAAAGTCATATGTAATTGATTACAGTGGTCTCACGCGATTATTTCGTCCAAAATGAAGTTAAAATTGCTCACATCCATAAAAGATATCGCTAGAAATATCTCGCTAATATCTGTATTTCAACGGGTAGGTTATTTTCACGCATCCAGAAAACTAACGACAGCCATTGGATATTCAGCAATACCAATTATGAGCACGATCACCCGATTCTTTTGGCGAAAAACGCCATAAAGCTACCCCTACCCCCATTTTGGCAGAATCTGCTAAATGTGATTTTTTTCTGCAGAGACGGTTATTTAGCTCCAGAATCTGGCCCAGTTTCGCGAATAGAGAGCTGAAACTTCAACAACCTGTATTTGGGTCATGATGTATCAAATGATGCAACTTATGTCTCAATTGCCATCATGCTGACGCCATGGTGACGTCATGAATTCCAATCGTCATTCAACATATTATTTTCTCAGAATTTTTCACTTGTTTTGTTTTTACATTTTTTTTTTTAGACTGACAGACTCATACCGTACGTGGCATAGCTTCTCCATATGTTGCATCCTTTAGCTGTGCTTCGTGAGTGAAAAAAGCTGTAGGCTATACTCATCTGAACAGTCAGAAACGTTTCGATCAAGCCATGATCAGGCGATGAAACATATTCCTATCGACTGTATAGATTTTAAGATTGTAAGAGATTCTTTTTTTCGAGTGACTACTTTAGAAGATCTTTTTGGTCGAGTGAGGGATGGCTGTGTCTTAGGCTGAGAGAAATCGGTTTGTTGCAAAAGTTTTGATGGGTGTATGTTTTAATGTGTTGGAATATTAAGTTATTAACTTGAATACTTAGAATTTTGTTTGATCGCCGCTATATAACTGAAATATTGCTGAACGCGACGTTAAATTCTCTCTCTCTCGCTATAACAGCTTATTATCCAGTGTTTGCAAGGTAGTAGACTGATGTACTTAACAGAAAAGAAATGTTTCTGTTGAAGTATAGTAAATGCATGTCCTTTGTTATGTTTGTGGTAGAAACAATGAACAGAACTGAACCCACAAGGGAAACAGAAAGCATTTATAAGACAGACAGCATAATAGTGTACACCGGTGATTTATTAAGGATAGCTATCCCCTTAGAGGTAGTTTTTGCACCCCCATGACAATTTATCGTCTGTATCAATAAATATACAAGATAAACATAATAAACTATATATTTTATGAAAGCATACATCGTAGGGATTCCAACTATACGATTTGTATAACTGACGCTGCTACTGTGTAGAAAATATTCCAATTTTAAAAAATTAAAATGAAAACAATAGCGTCCATTTTTCAATTGAAATTTCATGAAAACTGTTGGTCTTGTTTCAACTTTGATGGTATACCTTGGTAGGAGATAATTCGAACTAGTAAACTGTATCTCATTTCTTTTAATTTATGCCTGGTTTTGTTTTTATAACTATTTTGAAAAAAAATGTACTTTTTTACGGTCGTTTGTCTTAAAAGTTGGATAATTAAAAATCGAAGCCGAACTTACAAAAAGTGAGATAAAGTTTTCTAGATCACCTTATAAGTAACAAGCATGCCAAATTTCAAAAGCGTAGCATGGATACTTTTCGAGAAATAAACGTTTGAATTTCGGATTTTGTACAAAAATGAAAGACTAGAAATCGGGCAAAATGTGTCCCGCTATACATCTGATGAATTAATCCCTATGTTTTGCTTGAATTCTATTAATCTGTCTAATGGGACCTACTCGAATTCCTGTTTATTCTGGATAACTATTACACTAAGTTTTTTTCATCAAGTCGGTTTAAAGTCCAATTTAAACTTTCAAAACCTGCTAAACTTGTTCACACCTGTGTAGATTACTTCACGGCGGGTGTCTGAGTGAAGTATCACTGTCATAATTAGAAACAAAATAAGGATGTTTGCATGGTTTTGATCAGAAGGGGGTACATTAATGTAAATAAGTAGGACTAATAGATAATTAGCTTACCATAATACTGCGGAAATGAGTTTTGGAAAGGAAAATTTAACAGACAAAAATAATAGTAGCCAAGCCCAAGCTAAGGCAATCTGTTTAATTGTTCCAGGGCCTCGGAAACTAAATTTTTAATCATAATATTGAAGCACTTCTATTTATAATTTTTATTTCATTTTTTCACCAAATGTTAGAGGAAATAGTGAAGAAATAAAAAAGAAATAAAAAAAAATGTCCAATGTTGACCCTCTAAGGGGATAGCTATCCTTAAGTAAATAATACAACGTCTAATATATTTTGTGCTCAGTATCACAGTGAGGTAAAATGACGAAGATCTCAAAACAATCTGAAATGCGATTTCTGAGCTGATCCACCTTGATGCCGCTCTCCCACCATGTATGTTTTATTGTAGAATTTTGTAGATGTTGTACGCAGATACCTAAGTCTATGTATAAACACATTACGTCTCTTAGCTCGATGATAGGTGTTGGGTCTGGCATTCTGACCCGGGAAAGTAAACAACCCAATCCCCACCCTCCCTAAACCCTAGACAAGCATCTCTAGACCCTCCGCTCATCCTGAGTAAAATTTAAATTTTCGTACCCAGCTAGACATTATGGTAACATTCAACTCACTATAATATCATGTTTACTGTGTTTATTTACTTACGTGACAAAAAATAACGGTGTATTGCTATTCTTAAAAATGGATACCATTGTGACCCCAAAATCTAATATGGTGTCAAATATGGCCGCCCTATTCCTTGAAATTACGGATTTCCAACAAATCGCAGCATATATTCTCAAATATGTGTATGAAAATGCACCATTGAAACTTAAAGGTATATGAGGTAAATCAGTGTGCATACTGGAGTAACAAAGCGTTGAATATGGCATAACTGAGGAATTCTAGAACTATCAATCATAGATAAATTCTGAATGGCGTCAACGAAAAGTCGAAAAGTTTTTATATATATTTTTCTCTCCCCAATTTTAAATTTAACTATAATTTTTAATCTGAAGATTGAGCAAACATATCACACTTGGGCACAAAGTCTTTGGCTATGATGAAAGAGCCTTCAGTTTTGATAAAATTGCACAATCAACTGAGAATAATATCTATATCTATATCTATACAAGCAACATGAAACAGCAGGATTTTCAGACAAGCTCAAGGGCTGCCATTTTGAATTTGACCATCATATTTCGATTTTACGGAAATGAAATAAGATGTTAGGCCATGCATAGATATATCTCGATTTTGATAAATTTGGACAATGAGCTAAGAATGATGCTCTGAACTAAATGGGTCGCCTCACAAATATGATTTTAGATGACCCCATATGGCCGACATTTTGATTTGACCATTAAATCTTGAACTTAGGAATCTATGAATGGATTCAAAATGGGCATAAGATGTTAGGCTATGCTTAGAGATCCATCTGTTCTGATATATTAGCGCAGTGATCTAAGAAGAGTGCGTTGAAGAAAAGGAGCAAGATGAAAAGTATGATTTTCAGAGGAACCATTGTGAATTTTTTCATCGTATCTTAATCCTGGTGAAAAGCAAATAGATTCAAAATGATCGTAAGGTGTTAGGCTGTGCTTAAATATCTCTCGGTTTGGAAACGTTTGCACAGTGAGCTAAGAATAATGCCATGAATAAAACGAGTAACATGGAAAAAATATTATTTTCGGATGACCCCATATGTCCGCCATTTTGAATCTTACCAGCATATCTTAATCTTAGACTCAAAGTGAGCGAAAGAGGCTAGGCTATGCTTAGATATCTCTCACTTTTGGTAACTTTTCACACTTAGAATTATGCCTTGAATTATACGAGCAACATGGAAAAGTATGATTTTCAGTTGACTCCATATGGCCGCTATGTTGAATTTGACGATCAAATCTTGATCGCAGGGATATGTAAATAGATTCAAAATGGGAATACGATGTTAGGTTATGCTTATAGATCCCTCAGTTTTGATAAATGGGCACATTGAGCCAAGAATAATGCCTTGAACTATACGAACTAAACCACCATATTTTAAGCTGAAAATTACTCAAATATATTCAAAATATGCGTGAGGCCATAGGCTCTGATGTGAGAACCATTGGTGTTAACAAATTGCACACTGCGCAAAGAATAATGTCTTTTAGATGAATAGCCTGAAAAGCGCGATTGATGAGCGATACTTTGCATTGAAGCATGACGGTTAATCACTAAAATTTCAGAAATTGTCTCAAAATTATCCCAATATAATATTCTAAAATTTTGGAAAGTCTTGGCTCTCGATTTTTAGTCATTCTAGTGATACCAGAGTTCAACTCAGGAAAGAAAACTTGGAACCAACATTTTTGTTAGACGGGAAGGCTCAATCTATAACAAATTGCATGTTGCCAATAATTTGCAAACAAAAAATACTCAGAGAATTATGCCCCTGCACTAAGAAGCCAACATGTGATGAAAAGCAAATAATTGGGCATGTTAATCGCCAATATGTACGTTTATTGACTTTATAAACCACTGATATACATATTATATTGTCTGTTTTAAAGCTTTCAGTTTTCCTTTTGCGTAGACGCATTGCGCTATTTTCTACCACAAAGGACATCCAGTTTTTACATTTTAACAGAAACAGTTGTATATCAGTACCAAAAAAAAGTAAATGAAAAATTTCGAGAATGACGTTTGAAGTTCATGACGTTAACGTGACCTTAATATATTAATATTCGCCGACTATTACACCAGCGGAATATTCCTCAACATAACTAAGGAATATTCCTTACCTTGTTAAGGAATTTCCTTGACATGCTACGGAATATTCCTGATTGTATTTTAAGGAATATTCCGCTGGTGTAATAGTCAGAGAATATTCCTTAAATTTTAAGGGATTTTTTTTCAGCGTATGACGGTCAGTGAGATAGGGTGCATTACAAGCGTCTGCTCCGTCATTCATAATTCAGCCTTCGTCCATTAGAGAATATCCACGTCCATAATCCAAAGACCTATTCCATATTCCATATAACAGTATTAGCGCCAAATTCAAAAAGACAATCATAGTTTACATAAACATAGGCTTGTTTCCTGCAAAAGAAAAGCGGGCAACAGTTTTCAATGATGCCGACAAGACATCATGATGTTCCAAAAATATCAAATCCGTATCGCTGATCAGTATTCTTAATCCATAATATTCGTTGTAAAGTCGTCATAAAGAATGATGTATCTCAGTCACGCTTTGATTGTGGTTGTTCATATGAGTACCATGAGGATCTTGAAGTACATGGGTTCATACGGCTCCTAGCCCCGGGTCAAGCGGAATTAGACATAAGTTACGAAACGTAACGCCATAGATCTTGCACGCTACGCTCGTATTTTGCTATCAGCATGCGATATGTATCGCCAAATTTGAGAAACTTTGTGTGGAGGCGCTTGGTGGTGTAGCCTTGTTTTATAAGTTTCTGTAACAATGTTTTGTGACGTTGATTAAAATCGTCACATTTAACACAGGATCTAGCAAATGCTACTAGGCGAGGTGGTACTAAAATCTGCGCGGAGCTTAATTTCAACTGCGCGTGATTATTTGATGGATTTTTCTTTATTTGCTGACGAGCAGAATAGTGATATTAATAAAACGGATGAAAAGCGGTCCGTAAACTATTACTTCAAACAAATATTAGTCTTAATTGGGGCCATCATATACGAAAATGTATTAATATACGGTAATATACGAAAAATGCGAATGGCCACGACAGAATTGCCACTGTCCCATGATATATTTCAGCAGGCCGCTATCTGTAGACTATATATGTCGCTTGAAACGAGAGAGAACGAAATTCAAATGCGCGAAAATTATGTTTCACTGCCCGGAGATTCGCTTCGCTTGAATGGAATCGTTAATATTAGAGCACCTTATCCTACCTTATTCGTTATCATTTCACCTGGAATCAGTTGATTTGCTTCCTTGAACTGAGTCTTATGTGTGGACTTTCAACTGTCCGTAAGTATATATTGGCGGGTATCAATTTTAACTGCGCGGAAATCGAGTTTCAGTCCGCTCAGATTCGCTTCGCTCGAACTAAGTCTGATGTGTATGAATTGTATCTGTCCGAACGTGAATTGAGTATAAATTTTAACTGCGCGGAAATCGAGCCCGTAAGCAAATTTGGCATAAAGTTTAACTGCGCGGAAATCCATGGCAGCTTCACTCGCGTTCGCTCCACGCAGATTCTCTTAGATTGAACTAAGTCTGATGTGTATATTTCAAAAGGCTTGCGTGTATGAATTTCATCTGTCCGAACGTGAACTTGGTATAAATTTCAACTGCGCGGAAATCGAGCCCGTAAGCAAATTTGGCATAAAGTTTAACTGCGCGGAAATCCATGGCAGCTTCACCCCAAGCAGATTCTCTTAGATTGAACTAAGTCTGATGTGTATGAATTTCAAAAGGCTTGCCTGTATGAATTTCATCTGTCCGAAATTTTAACTAAATGGGTTTAATGAATGTTTAGTTTAGTTTAGTTTAGTTTAGTTTATTTAAATCATTATCTCATACAGGCCCAGAGGACCCAATTACAGAGGTGATAACAATATATAAATAATAAGTATGTAACACAATCAACATAAAATGAATACACTAAAATATAGACATTTGAATATATACAGAAAATAAAACGAATACACTAAAAGATAGAAGTTGAACTATATACAATACAATAAAGGAAATAAGAAATATATTAATATAGTATACGGTTCAAAGATTAATACAAATTTAAAATAGATAATTATATAATTATATATGATTTGTTAATAAAGTACAGTTCGACACGCAGATTTAAAAGCTTTCAATTCGTTAAATACATCAACGTCTGTAGATACAGATAAATTGTTGTAATGAGACCGTGAACGTATTAAAACATGATTTTTGCTAACTAAAATTCGACAAGCTTCGGGATGAAATAATTCCGTAGAACGTGACAAACGAACTGGTACACGATAAGATATCTTATTAGTAAGATACATGCAATTAAAATTTCTATTTACACACCGCTGTAAAAAAATGAGATCAAAATACTTTCGACGACTTAAAAGTGATGGAAGATTAAAACGTTTACACAGAGAGGGATAGTCATTCCTACTGTACGTTAGTGAGGGCTTAACACACAGAAACTTAAAAAATCTTCTCTGTACTCCTTCTATAATCTGTCACATAATGTCTGCTGACATGGATTCCATACTTCGCACGCATATTCCAACTTGCTCTTAACCAAGGAAATATAGAGAGATTTCATTGCACATATATTTGTAAAAGATCGACAATTTCGTTTCAAAAATCCGAGTAACTGATAGAATTTCTTCACAACATTTTCAACATGATTTGTATACCTAAGATTCCTAGATCCTTTGTCTCGCTGACACGTACCAACTTAGCATCGCCCAAGTAGTACTCAAAATCTATAAGGATCTTCTTTAGAGTAAAATTCATAAATAGGCATTTTGCAATATTTAGTTTCAGTTTCCAACGTCTACGCCACTCGTACAAACAATTCAAGTCAGCTTGTAGTGGTATACAGTCATTGATAGATTTCACTGATTTAAAAATCTTGACATCATCAGCAAATATTAAACAATGTGAATGAGATAAAACTAGTGGAAGGTCATTGATGAACAGTAAAAATAATGTGGGGCCCAAGATGGACCCCTGAGGCACGCCCGATGATACGGTACTCCACCGCGATGCATTGCCATCGATCACGACTCGTTGTCTTCCGTCGATTAGGTATGTTTTGAACCAATTTAGCATACTACCACAAATACCATATGCTTTCAGCTTATGCAGAAGAAGTTCGTGATTGACATTCAAAAGCCTTAGAGAAGTCAGTATAGACTGTGTGAACATATAATTTCCTATGTTTGAGGGCTCGAATTAATTGGAAATTTCTTTCTCCACTGCATGGAGATACCAGGGGGTCTATGCTGTTTTACGTAGGGCATGTGTTGTTATAAGTACAGCTTGTGTGAGTATATACTACTGGCGGGTGTTGTACAGTGAGTTGTTGTCATATATCAGGTTGAGTATGATGTATAATGTTCATTCTCGTGTGTGTCGCGAACCCGAAGAACATTTTGAAGCCGACTCTATAGTGCAAGAATTATGTCCGACAACGAAAATAGGTCCACATCGATCGGCGATAAGCTCGATTTGATTCTGCGGAAAGTTGAGGACTCAAAACGGGAAATCGAAGCATCGGTAGAGAACCGATTAGCTAGACTGAGTGAAGAATTTGCCCAGACGTCTAGAGAGGCGGAAAAAGAGTATTCCTGGAAGCGTGAAGGAAACAAACGCAATTGTAACTTTAACTCAGAGGTGTTGGAGCAGATGACCCAAATCAAATGGGCACTAAGCTACAAAAAGACTGATTACGCACTTGAGTTGATTGAACAAACGACGGAGAAGCTTAATCAGCGCAATAAGCTTATTAAAATAGCTGATTCGTCTGAAGCAGGTTGGGAGACCGCCAACCAATATGTCACAAATGATTTGGCAGACGATTCGGACGACGAGAAGCGAATTTACCGAGAAGAGGGACGAGCGACCCGGAAGATGCGGGCCAAGAGAACCAGATCTGCCAGGTCTCATGGATATGGGCGGTCTAATTGGCGCACGCCTGCGCCAATGCAACAGGTGGCATCAACGACTAGGCAGCATGGGAGTTTTGTTCCTTTTGCTAGCGGTAGTGGGGAGCAGTCCTTTCGGAGCAGCTGGAGAGGGGGTGTCGGTCGATCAGGCTCGTGTTACCAATGCGGTGAATTCTCGCACTGGAGGAAGGACTGTCCATTCGTCGGCGTCAACCCCCAGTTGCCCAGAGGTGCAAGAGCCCCGTCAACAACTGCCCAGTAAAGAAGGACTATCAGTGCTCTGTTCAGACTGATTCAACGATTTGCTATAAATCTGAAAATAACGTTTCTGAAACATTACCTACTGACAATCTTACTCACGATTATTTTGAATATGAGGAAGGCATGAGCGAAATCATAGTCAAGGGAAGGCTTAAAGAGCGTAGTCAGTTTTGGAGAGATATAGGAGCTATAGACTTCATTGTTGATATAGTGGAAAATGGCTACAAAATTCCGTTTTATACGACCCCTTTTGCTATGGAGATTAGAAATAATTTATCTGCTATACGTCATAGAGATTTCGTTGTTTCGGCGATCGATGATCTTGTTAAAAAAGGCTATTCTGTGAAGTCATGTGACGCAGTCAGTATGTCGGCACCTCTTCCCACTCCCTTATATGTGTTGTAATTGTAGTAGAATGTATGGAAAAGCCAGTTGTTGGTAATCCGCTATCTGTGGCTACCCAAGATTCGGGTAAAAAGAAGCTTATTCTAGATCTGAGTATAGTTAACAAACATGTTGTAAAACAGTCTGTAAAATATGAAGATTGGCGGACTGCACTGATGTATATTTCAAGAAATAGTTGGCTGGTGACTTTTGATATTCACTCGGCATATCATCACGTCGATATATATGAAGGGCACACTAAGTTTCTTGGTTTTTCCTGGTGTGATGATTACGGAGAAAAGCATTATTACAAATTTCTTGTTTTGCCGTTTGGCCTGTCCACGGCGCCGTTGGTTTACACAAAGATCACCAGACAACTCATTAAAAAATGGCGGAAAGAATGTATTAAAATTTTTCTGTTCTTTGACGATGGTTTGATTGTTAGCGAGATAGAGTTTGAGGCGGCAAAATGGTCTAGATCTATAAAAACTGACCTTATTTTATCTGGTTTCGTACCTAAAGTTGAGAAATCAACCTGGTCGCCGTTACAAGTAACCGAGTGGTTAGGTCTAGGTATAGACACCAGAGTTATGATTCTGACGATTCCCGAAAGGAAGATAGTCAAAGCTGAAAACAGTCTTGTAAAATTATTATATAACAAATTTCAGCCAAAAAATGTACGCGAAGTTGCCTCCGTGGTAGGACAGATTATATCAATGAAGTTAATCATGGGTTCAGTCTGTCAGCTTTGAGTATAGACATAGCTATGGCGACCAGCTGGAATAGTAGTAACCATTTTTCTGCGCAATTTTCTCAGAAATAAAATTTTGAATTGTGAATTTTACTATTTGAGTTCGAGGTTTGTTTATCATAATCGATTGCCGTTGAACGCGCGTGATGGAAAATTAATTATATTTTGGATGTCAATTTTATTGAGAAAAGCATGTAAAAATGTTCTTTTCGTTTCGAAATGGAATTTCCTTTTTTTTGGAAACGATTAGTTGTGTCTCTATCGTCGGGCATGTCGTTCTCCGGTGAATTGTGTATGGAAAGTTTTAGAACTGTTTTATATTGAGGGGGGTAGGGGTTTGGCGGAATATTTCGCTTGTTAATGCATGTCGTCGACTGTGTGGTATATCGGTCGCACATGCGCAATACCTAGACAGAGCTAAGCTCAGTATAAACATGGAAAATATTTTCCGTACCATAGCGGGCTTGAATTCCTTTAAGTGGTTTTAGGTGTGTATAAAATTTTAGAAAGATCCATGCACTAGATCCCCAGAAATAGCCGTACCAAGAAACCCAAGATGGCCGCCAGTCAGCCATATTGAAATCCAAGATGGCGCAAAAGTCGGATGTACCTTTAGTACTAATTTTTTCATTCAAAGAAATACAAGATGGCCGCAATGAAAGAACTTTTAATGTATGCATGGAATTCGGGTTTGGCATATTTTTTTGCGATCAGGAAGCTGCGTGCACTGAGAACAGCAAGAGATAAATAATGGGGCTGGTACTACGTCATTTATTTACAACATTTGAAGAAAAAACAACTAAAACACTTGAAGCCATGTTTACCATAAACGATCCCTCCATCGATACATTCAGATAGCATAACCACCCTTAATAACAGCGCGTTGCAGTGATTAAACTCGTGCGCATCAGTTACCGATCAAGTATACTTGGAGAATAAAGTCTGTCCCAGGCTTTACGATAGAATGACATGTAAAACACGCGGCCACTGCCGTTTTTGAAAATGACGTCACAGTGACGTCACCAAAGCATTTTACATTTTCTGGTAGAACATGACCCAAGGGTAAAGTGTGGTAAGTTTCAGCTCCCTAGATCAAGGGATAAGAAAAATAATCAGGTGGCAATGAAGTAGTATAGGACGGCACTATACCAGTTTTTCTCCCATCTCTTAACATGGTGACCTGTTATTTCGGCTCCACAACAATTTGACCTCGACCCCTGTGACCTAGGGTCACAAAACTTGGCCAGTAGGTTCCCGCGGATGTCACGCGTAGAATGTCATACTTTTTAAAATCATGGCGCCCAAACCGGAAGTGACGACATCAAAACCGTAAATAGCCGATATCTCCCGAACTGAATGCGTTAGAGTCATGGGGTTTGCGCTAATGGATACTTTATAACAAATGGCGTTCATCGGAATATAACGATGACGTCACCAAACCGGAAGTAGGCCTATAACTCGGGAATGGCTAGAGTTATGGGACTAAAACACTTGAAGCTATTTTTACCATACACGATCCCTCCATCGATACATTGATAGAATAACCAGCCTTAATAACAGCGCGTTGCAGTGATTAAACTCGTGCGCATCAGTTACCGATCAGGTATACTTGGAGAATAAAGTCTGCCCCAGGCTATACCATAGCATGACATGTAAAACACGCGGCCACTGCCGTTTTTGAAAATGACGTCACATTGACGTCACCAAAGCGGCCATCTTGGATATATTTTTACATTTTCTGGTAGAACATGACCCAAGGGTATAGTGTGGTAAGTTTCAGCTCCCTAGATCAAAGGGTAAGAAAAATAATTATAAAGTCCATGTAGTAGTATAGGACGGCACTATACCAGTTTTTCTCCCATCTCTTAACATGGTGACCTGTTATTTCGGCTCCACAACAATTTGACCTCGACCCCTGTGAGCTAGGGTCACAAAACTTGGCCAGTAGGTTCCCGCGGATGTCACGCGTAGAATGTCATACTTTTTAAAATCATGGCGCCCAAACCGGAAGTGACGACATCAAAACCGTAAATAGCCGATATCTCCCGAACTGAATGCGTTAGAGTCATGGGGTTTGCGCTAATGGATACTTTATAACAAATGGCGTTCATCGGAATATAACGATGACGTCACCAAACCGGAAGTAGGCCTATAACTCGGGAATGGCTAGAGTTATGGAACTAAAACACTTGAAGCTATGTTTACCATAAACGATCCCTCCATCGATACATTCAGATAGAATAACCAGCCTTAATAACAGCGCGTTGCAGTGATTAAACTCGTGCGCATCAGTTACCGATCAGGTATACTTGGAGAATAAAGTCTGCCCCAGGCTATACCATAGCATGACATGTAAAACACGCGGCCACTGCCGTTTTTGAAAATGACGTCACATTGACGTCACCAAAGCGGCCATCTTGGATATATTTTTACATTTTCTGGTAGAACATGACCCAAGGGTATAGTGTGGTAAGTTTCAGCTCCCTAGATCAAAGGGTAAGAAAAATAATTATAAAGTCCATGTAGTAGTATAGGACGGCACTATACCAGTTTTTCTCCCATCTCTTAACATGGTGACCTGTTATTTCGGCTCCACAACAATTTGACCTCGACCCCGTTGACCTAGGGTCACGAAATTCGGCCAGTAGGTTCCCGCGGATGTCACGCGTAGAATGTCGTATTTTTTAAAATCATGGCGCCCAAACCGGAAGTGACGTCATCAAAACCGTAAATAGCCGATATCTCAAGAACTGAATGACTTAAAGTCATGGGGTTTGCGCTAATAGATACTTTAAAACAAAGGGCGTTCATCGGAATATAACGATGACGTCATCAAACCGGAAGTAGGCCTATAACTCTGGAATGGCAAGAGTTATGGGACTAAAACACTTGTAGCTATGTTTACTATAAACGATCCCTCCATCGATACACTCAGATAGAATAACCAGCCTTAATAACAGCGCGTTGCAGTGATTAAACTCGTGCGCATCAGTTACCGATCAAGTATACTTGGAGAATAAAGTCTGCCCCAGGGTATACGATAGCATGACATGTAAAACAGGCGGCCACTGCCGTTTTTGAAAATGACGTCACATTGACGTCACCAAAGCGGCCATCTTGGATATATTTTTACATTTTCTGGTAGAACATGACCCAAGGGTATAGTGTGGTAAGTTTCAGCTCCCTAGATCAAGGGATAAGAAAAATAATCAGGTGGCAATGAAGTAGTATAGGACGGCACTATACCAGTTTTTATCCCATCTCTTAACATGGTGACCTGTTATTTCGGCTCCACAACAATTTGACTTCGACCCTTGCGACCTAGTGTCACGAAACTTGGTCAGTAGTTTCCCGCGGATGTTAGGCGTAGAATGGCGTAATTCCTAAATCAATGGCGACCAAACCGGAAGTGACGTCACCAAAACCGTAGATAGCCGATATCTCCCGAACGGTATGGGTTAGACGTTTGGAAATTTAGCTAATGAATCCTTCAAAACAAGTGCGTTAATTAACAGCCTAAAATGACGTCATCAAACGGATTAAATTTTAAAATTAATAAATTATAGAGGTCACAGCAGTACCGACCAAGTATACCCGGAGAACAAAGACTGCCCCAGGTTATACGATAGCATGACATGTAAAACACGTGGCCACTGCAGTTTCTGAAAATGACCTCACAGTGACGTCACCAAAGCATTTCACATTTTCTGACAGAGCTTGGTCCAAGTGTATAGTTCGGTAAGTTTCAGCGCCCTAGATCAAGGGGTAAGGAAAATAATCAGGAATGCCATGTAGTAGTAAAGGGGACCACTTTCTCCGATCTCTTAACACGGTGACCCGATTATTTGGCTCCTCAACAATTTGACCTCGGCCCCTGTGACATAGAGTCACGAAACTTGGTGAGTAGGTTCCCTCGGATGCTACGCGTAGAATGTCATACTTTTTAAAACCATGGCGCCCAAACCGGAAGTGAAGTCATCAAAACCGTAAAAAGCCGATATCTCCCAAACTGAATGAGTTAGGTCATGGGGTTTGCGCTAATGGATACTTTAAAACAGATGGCGTTCATCGGAATATAATGATGACGTCATCAAACCGGAAGTAGGCCTATAACTCGGGAATGGCTAGAGTTATGGGACTTATGGAAAACATTAGCGGTAACAAAATATCCAAGATGGCCGCCAGTCAGCCATATTGAAATCCAAGATGGCACAACAGTTGGATGTACCTCTTTCATTTTCATTCAAGAAATCCAAGATGGCTGCAATGAATGATCCTCGTTGTAGTAGTATAGTATGGCACTATAGAGCACTTTCTCCAATCTCTTAACATGGTTATTCTGGCTTCTCAACAATTTGATCTCGACCCCGTTGACCTAAGATCACGAAATTACGTTCAGCAGGTTTCCGCGGATGGTACGCGTAATGGGCTGGTTTCTCGCTATGAAGGAACTTAGTCTAGCAGTCAGAAGCTGATATAATACAGCGCGTCATTTATAAATCAAGGAAATTAATTACTAAAAAAAGATAGAAACAAGAGGCACTAAAGAATAGAAGAAGGAAGAATAGTTCAAATGGTGTGTTGTGTTACAATTTATTCATATTGCATGAAGGTCAATCACTATCATTTACCATTAATTTCTATAAACGAATATATGGAAAAAGTGTTTGCTAAATTAACAATTAATTAACAATTAAATTAAATTTAATTAATTGCGGCCATCTTGGATTTATTTTTAATGAAAAACCTGTACGAAAGGTGCATCGGACGTTTGCGCCATCTTGGATTTCAAGATGGCTGCCATCTTGGATTTCAAGATGGCTACGGTTTTGGTGACGTCACTTCCGGTTTGGTCGCCATTGATTTAGGAATTACGACATTCTACGCCTAACATCCGCGGAAAACTACTGACACTAGGTCGCAAGGGTCGAAGTCAAATTGTTGTGGAGCCGAAATAACAGGTCACCATGTTAAGAGATGGGAGAAAAACTGGTATAGTGCCGTCCTATACTACTTCATTGCCACCTGATTATTTTTCTTATCCCTTGATCTAGGGAGCTGAAACTTACCACACTTTACCCTTGGGTCATGTTCTACCAGAATATGTAAAAATATATCCAAGATGGCCGCTTTGGTGACATCAATGTGACGTCATTTTCAAAAACGGCAGTGGCCGCGAGTTTTACATGTCATGCTATCGTATAGCCTGGGGCAGACTTTATTCTCCAAGTATACTTGATCGGTAACTGATGAGCACGAGTTTAATCACTGCAACGCGCTGTTATTAAGGCTGGTTATTCTATCTAAATGTATCGATGGAGGGATCGTTTATGGTAAACATAGCTTCAAGTGTTTTAGTCCCATAACTCTAGCCATTCCAGAGTTATAGGCCTACTTCCGGTTTGGTGACGTCATCGTTATATTCCGATGAACGCCCTTTGTTCCAAAGTATCCATTAGCGCAAACGCCATGACTTTAACTCATTCATTTCTTGAGATATCGGCTATTTACGGTTTTGATGTCGTCACTTCCGGTTTGGGCGCCATGATTTTAGAAAGTATGACATTATACGCGTGACATCCGCGGGAACCTGCTGGCCAAGTATTGTGACCCTAGGTCACAGGGGTCGAGGTCAAATTGTTGTGGAGCCGAAATAACAGGTCACCATGTTAAGAGATGGGAGAAAAACTGGTATAGTGCCGTCCTATACTACTACATGGACTTTATAATTATTTTTCTTACCCTTTGATCTAGGGAGCTGAAACTTACCACACTATACCCTTGGGTCATGTTCTACCAGAAAATGTAAAAATATATCCAAGATGGCCGCTTTGGTGACGTCAATGTGACGTCATTTTCAAAAACGGCAGTGGCCGCGTGTTTTACATGTCATGCTATCGTACAGCCTGCGGCAGAGTTTATTCTCCAAGTATACTTGATCGGTAACTGATGCGCACGAGTTTAATCACTGCAACGCGCTGTTATTAAGGCTGGTTATTCTATCTGAATGTATCGATGGAGGGATCGTTTATGGTAAACATGGCTTCAAGTGTTTTAGTCCCATAACTCTAGCCATTCCCGAGTTATAAGCCTACTTCCGGTTTGGTGACGTCATCGTTATATTCCGATGAACGCCATTTGTTTTAAAGTATCTATTAGCGCAAACCCCATGACTTTAAGTAATTCAGTTCTTGAGATATCGGCTATTTACAGTTTAGATGACGTCACTTCCGGTTTGGGCGCCATGATTTTAAAAAAGTATGACATTCTACGCGTGACATCCGCGGGAACCTACTGGCCAAGTTTTGTGACCCTATGGTCACAGGGGTCGAGGTCAAATTGTTGTGGAGCCGAAATAACAGGTCACCATGTTAAGAGATGGGAGAAAAACTGGTATAGTGCCGTCCTATACTACTACATGGACTTTATAATTATTTTTCTTACCCTTTGATCTAGGGAGCTGAAACTTACCACACTATACCCTTGGGTCATGTTCTACCAGAAAATGTAAAAATATATCCAAGATGGCCGCTTTGGTGACGTCAATGTGACGTCATTTTCAAAAACGGCAGTGGCCGCGTGTTTGACATGTCATGCTATGGTATAGCCTGGGGCAGACTTTATTCTCCAAGTATACCTGATCGGTAACTGATGCGCACGAGTTTAATCACTGCAACGCGCTGTTATTAAGGCTGGTTATTCTATCTGAATGTATCGATGGAGGGATCGTTTATGGTAAACATAGCTTCAAGTGTTTTAGTTCCATAACTCTAGCCATTCCCGAGTTATAGGCCTACTTCCGGTTTGGTTACGTCATCGTTATATTCCGATGAACGCCATTTGTTATAAAGTATCCATTAGCGCAAACCCCATGACTCTAACGCATTCAGTTCGGGAGATATCGGCTATTTACGGTTTTGATGTCGTCACTTCCGGTTTGGGCGCCATGATTTTAAAAAGTATGACATTCTACGCGTGACATCCGCGGGAACCTACTGGCCAAGTTTTGTGACCCTAGCTCACAGGGGTCGAGGTCAAATTGTTGTGGAGCCGAAATAACAGGTCACCATGTTAAGAGATGGGAGAAAAACTGGTATAGTGCCGTCCTATACTACTACATGGACTTTATAATTATTTTTCTTACCCTTTGATCTAGGGAGCTGAAACTTACCACACTATACCCTTGGGTCATGTTCTACCAGAAAATGTAAAAATATATCCAAGATGGCCGCTTTGGTGACGTCAATGTGACGTCATTTTGAAAAACGGCAGTGGCTGCGTGTTTTACATGTCATGCTATGGTATAGCCTGGGCAGACTTTATTCTCCAAGTATACCTGATCGGTAACTGATGCGCACGAGTTTAATCACTGCAACGCGCTGTTATTAAGGCTGGTTATTCTATCTGAATGTATCGATGGAGGGATCGTTTATGGTAAACATAGCTTCAAATGTTTTAGTCCCATAACTCTAGCCATTCCCGAGTTATAGGCCTACTTCCGGTTTGGTGACGTCATCGTTATATTCCGATGAACGCCATTTGTTATAAAGTATCCATTAGCGCAAACCCCATGACTCTAACTCGTTGAGATTTCAGCAAACAAACAAAACTGTCTAGAATCAACGCCACAGCTTTCAACTCGCGCCAAGTCGAACTGCGCTCAGCTTCGGTCGCATTCCACTGTCCATGTGAAAACGCCGCATCAACCTCCACACAATAGCCCCCAAATCCCGTCGCACTGGCGTCTGAATATACTATCCTAGAAGTAGAAGTACATGCAACAATAGGCTTTGATATATTCACACGAATATTCTGACGCCAGAACTCTAATGGTTTCATACTGGCTAAAGACATTGGAATTTATAACATGAATGTAACATCTATTGTGGAAAAGGGCAGTATGAAGCCTGAGTTACAGCAGATTGCTATGTCTATTTTTGATATATGTATATCTAAGCAGATATGTCTAGAGATGCAGTGGATTCCACGATCTGATAACGAAAAAGCTGATTATTTGAGCAAAATTGTAGATCATGACGATTGGGGTGTTGCGTTGTACGTTTTTGAGTATTTCGATGAGCTTTGGGGACCGCATACAGTGGATAGGTTTGCTAGCTATTATATAACTGCAAGACCCTGAGATTCTTTTCAAGATATTGGAACCCTGGATGTGAGAGTGTAGATGCTTTCACGGTTGACTGGGGAAATGAGAGGAATTGGATAGTGCCACCTGTTTATTTGATAAGCAGAGTTTTGAAACATATGAGCTACTGTAAAGCAGTGGGTACTCTTGTAGTGCCTCAATGGTATTCGGCAAGTTTTTGGCCACTCCTGTGCCAGGGATCAAAATTTATTCCGGAAGTTAAGGAATATCATTATTTACCCCGAGCAAAAGAGGCGTATGTGCCTAGTCGAATTTCAGGGGGATTGTTTGGTGTCAATGATCTCTATTTCAACGTGTTAGCACTCAACATTGATTTTTCATGATTTTCTTCTGGTGTTTTGTAGATATGCTGAACGGGATTATTGGAGAGCAAATCAAGGAATTACCAGCCCATCTTCGTGATACTGTTGATAGTTTGGCCAGTTTGATAATTGAGGCTCGGGCGGAATCTACGAGCAAGAAGTATCTAAACGGTTTTGCGGCCTGGAAAAAATGGGCGGGAGATAGCGGTATTTCCCTTGATTTACCGGTTTCACCGTTACATTGCGCTTTGTATTTGACTGTAGTATGTCAACGATCTGAGTGTTTTAGTACCGTTAATTCGGCGTTCTATAGTATTCGTTATGTACATAATATGCTGGGTGTGTCGTCACCTACAGACAATACTTTGGTTAAGAACGTGTTAGAGGCAGCAAAGAGAAAGTTGTCTCGGCCTGTTGTGAAAAAGGAACCCATTGACATTTATTTGATACGCAAAGTTTATGATGCGAGATTTGTAAATAATATACTACCGGATCAAAGAATGATTGCAATGATTTTATTGGCATATGCAGGCTTTTTGAGATCTGCTGAGTTATTGTACATAAGACGTTGTGACATTGTTATATGCCAGACTTACATGTATTTGTTTATTGAGAAGTCCAAAACTGATATGTATAGAGATGGAGCATGGCTGTTGATTGGGAAGACTGGGACTGATTTATGTCCAGTAAAAAATTTGTTGATTTATTTGCGCATGGCTGCTGTGTCGGACGATTCAGCAGAATTCATTTTTCGTGGAGTTACAAAATGCAATACAGGTTATAAGCTGTGGAAGCCAGATACACCTCTGTCATATTCTCGTCTGAGAGAAATATTTTTTGAGGCTTTTACGCCTTTTGTACCAAATGTAAAAGCGTATGGGCTTCATAGTTTGAGAGCCGGTGGAGCGACAGCCGCCGCCAATAACGGTATATCAGATAGGATGTTTAAGCGACACGGTCGTTGGAAAAGTGAAAGTGCAAAGAATGGTTATATAAAAGATAGCTTAGATAAGAGATTGCAAGTATATTTATCTCTTGGTCTTAAGTTTCTCTATACCCATTCTTTGAGTCTCATGACGCACGACGCCCGCAATGATGTGTTTTGTTATTTCTGGTATCTAGGGCGCATTGTATGCTGGAGAAATATAATTTCCTATGTTTGAGGGCTCGAATTAATTGGAAATTTCTTTCTCCACTGCACGGAGATACCACGGGGTATATGTTGTTTTACGTAGGGCATGTGTTGTTATAAGTACAGCTTGTGTGAGTATATACTACTGGCGGGTGTTGTACAGTGAGTTGTTGTCGTAAGGGAGCATATATAAGGTTGAGTATGATGTATAATGTTCATTCTCGTGTGTGTCGCGAACCCGAAGAACATTTTTGATAATATTATTTGTAATAGCATTAAAAAAAAATTATTGCCGGTATAGTATATGAATAAATTATATATATGCTTCATGTATGTGCCTGTTCTGTGCCCATGTGCTTTTAAGCCTTACATGAGTGTTTTCATTGATCAATATGTGCATACGAAGTTAATATAATGGGCCGGTAGGCCATAAGAGCCTGGTAGGCTGCGGAGCCATGAGAATACCTGATAGGCCATAAAGTTTGAAGGCTGCGGAGCCATGAGAATACCTGGTAGGCCATTAGAGTCTGGAAGGCTGCGGAGCCATGAGAATACCTAGTAGGCCATTAGAGCCTGGTAGGCTGCGGAGGCATGAGAATACCTGGTAGGCCATAAGAGCCTGATCGGCTGCGGAGCCATGAGAATACCTGGTAGGCATAAGAGCCTGATAGGCTAAGAAGCCATGAGAATATCTAATCAGCATTGAGAGACTGATCGGTAGGCCATGAGTGCCTGGAAGGCTATAAAGTGCCTGTGATTGAGTTTGATATGTATGTGTTTTTGCTCAAATATTTGTTTGGGTGGGTGGGGTTCTTGTGTTGCGATAATAAATTCTTCGGTTCGTTCATGACGCACGACGCCCGCAATGATGTGTTTTGTTATTTCTGGTATCTAGGGCGCATTGGGCCATTGCAATTTTAATAGGCACCCCCCCCCCTGTGGATGGTTTTAGAATTTGGGAGGGGGGTATATTGCCTGAAAGAATTTGGGGGGGGGTGATGGTGTAAAAATTTGGGAGGGGGGTATGTTGTCTAAAAGAATTGGGGGGGAGAAAGCGATGGTTAATAATAATGGGGGGGTGTGCTTCACTTTTTGTGTTGGGTTGGGGGGGGCGTAGTACTCTTGATTGCATGTAAAAGCTTGGGTATTGTATATTGTAATGACACACCCTGTGGATGGTTTTAATATTGGGGGGCTACCGCTGAACAAAAATATTGGGGGGGGTGATCTACCTCTGAAAGAATTGGGGGGGGGGTCTCGCTACGGCTGGAAAAATGAAGGGGGGGTTAAATATTGGGGGGGGATCTCATATAAAATGCATAGTATTGTTCTTGCTTCAGTCGTATGCGCGGATGCAGTGAACCTACGGGAGTGAAGTATTCTTCTTATAAATTTGCAACACGATCGGATGATATAACACCACAGCAAATGCCCTCGCCATGATCTCTCGTCGTGGCTCGTCTATCAAAGCTTACGCCATGACAGAAGGCTTGTCTAGATGAATGGACGACAACGGTTTATTTATAGAATCCCGAATCAAATTCTGGAACCGCGTCACCTTCGTGACCCTCACGACTTCTGCCATATCTGGGTTACCCAAATGAAACAGCGCGTAATCAATTTATTCACGTGTCTATTTCTTCGCCACAGCTCTCGGGAAGGAAAGAACGCTGTGCATTTATTGGAAGTTAATTTTAGAACAGTATCAAATCAACCGCTGGAAAACGGTCGCTCTCAAGCAAGGCCGACACGTTGGATACAGTGTATAGGCCTTGCTATAGGAAGATATGACATCGCAAACTAATTAGTTATTACATTATAATAATCTGGTAAAAAGTTACAGCATATGCGCATGTCCTGTTGTAATATACATTTAACTGTATATAACTACCTGCAACATACGCGGTTCCCATAAATCGTTGAAATTTCCATGTCATAAACCAATGTAATATATTTCGTACCCACCATCTTACAATATGATTGGTCAGTGAGATCAGTTCTTTGATGTGAGTTTGAGCCAATCAAAAGTTACAATTGACAACGGTAGAGTCGGGCTGCTGCAGTCAGACAACTAGAAGGTTCTCATAACAAAAATTCCAGTTGTATTCCACGCAATTCACATTTCTATATGGTGTTCAGTTTCTTCGAAGTAAATCTCGCGTGTCAAGAAAACACAAAAAGTTGACGTCGACTTTTGAAAAGTGACGTCGTTTGGACTCTCGTCCGTCTCACGTCGAGTTTTGCAACGTTAAGAAGATGCAGGACTTAAAAAGTCATATTTCCAGATCGGCGTTAAATTATGATATCGACCAACTTGTTCAGCATAATTCAGCTATATCCCCAATACGCCAGTCTTTGCACCCGCACCCTCGATGCCTGCATGTGCATCGCGATAAACGCTATCATACTTGGAAACGAACATTCGTGCACTTAGCTCACGCTCGTCAATAGGGAAATTCTCTCTTTGGGCAGCTCACAGTTTAATACAAAATTTAATTGATAGTAATTTCTTACAGTCAAAATAATTTTCATGAGATCAAGGCTATTAATCCATATTCAAACAAAACATATTCATTCAACCAAAACAATTATAGTGTGTCCTTTTGTCATTTATTGCCAAAAAAAATCTCTAAAATGTATGAAACTAGGGTTTGTTCTTGGAGGATGGCACATTGTAAGATTGTTCTTACATCTATAGTTGGTCGCTTCATCGCTATTAAAAGCACCATATCATTGGGTAAGGAGAAAACGTGTATATTTGTCGTCAAAACCGAGCACCTTGGAAACGTGTATGCATCTTGCGCATGCGCGATTGTGCTACCCCCAAGTACATGTACAGACGAGGCGCCAGTTCCGACCCACCAAAGTGAAATTTGCATCTGTTTCAGAAGGAAATGGTTTGATTAGCATATTCATTATCTTGATCGCCGTACAATTGTCCATAGCCTTTATTAACAAACTAACTTAGCTGGGGATAAATTGAACTGCAGGGAAAATAAAATTACATTTCTTAATGAGAAGTGTCAGTTCCGCCCCACTGTCGCCAGTTCCGATCCAGCTTCGTTTTGGCATTGACCTTTGACCCAGATATAAACGAATGTAATCGTCAACATGATAACTTTTCCACCAAAATAGTGTTCTAGCTGGAAATTCGTTTTGAATGTCTTCATCTCATAAGTGAACATTTGACGTTAAAGAATGCGGGTTGGGGTGATAGTGACTTTTTTCTGCCCGTAGATACATTAGAGGGACATGATGTGTTACATATCAAAATGTGGGTCAACGGTTAAGGTCACTGTGACCCCAAAATCAAGAAATCATTAAAAGTAACATTTACATATGCCTGTCGAAGACGAGGTCGTGTAATGCGATGTTGCGTTCTGTCCATTCATCCATTAACATTTGTTGTCGATGCGATATCTCTAGTTTCAAGGTATGGAATGGTACCGAACTTTGAGTATACCTTACTCGCATGGCAAAGAGTAGCCATACATTTTGAGATCAATTTGTCATAGGTCAAGGTCACAGTTCCCCAAAAAGTTCAGCTGACTATATGTGTTAGGTTGGAATATTCAGAGTTCTCTCCCTACATGTATATGGCATTTGTTCTGTGGAGTTGTCTCCCATGTTTGAAACAGCTACATTTAGTTAAACGGTTGTGAAATAAAAACCATACATTTATTAATTTAACGGGGAAAGGGGTCCTTTATGAGCTTCATACCTGTTTATTAACTCACGGACAAAGGTTTACTTCATCACTTTCTTCAACCTTCATGAAAAATTCTCTCACCTGAAAGGAATCCATTTGCAGAAAAACTACTATTTTCTTGTGTTTGACTACTGTCGATTTCAGTGTGGGATATGTGAGCTCTCGGCTCTTGTTTCAAGGTCAACTAGATACCAAGAGTTAAGCCCATTTTAATTTATCATTCAATATAATTATAAGATCTGATATATGTTACATTCTCAGAAGCACAAAATCGTAGACCTTTCTCTGGATTGCTAGCTACCAATTGGAATCAAGGCTAATAAACAACCTTGCAATTTGGACCAATGTAATTCCATATATACGAGCATATATTGAAGCCCCTTGGGCTCTTGTTAACTTTTGTCCCAGTCCTGTGGGCTATTTCAAGCTAATTTTGCATTGTCTTGGAAAGATGCGAAAATAAAGCCCCAGCATTTCCATTCAGTGAAATATGATATATGGTAATTTCACTAATTTGGCTGCCCAAATCTAACTGGATAATGGTCAATATTTTATCTGCAAATATCGGCTGTCATTTTCCCCATCCTAATAAAATGAAAACACTGTATTTCAAGAGACCTCTTGAACAATAATTGGAAAATCAGGGAAGATCGTCCTGCTGTGCTGTGCTATTCTGTGCCCGATGTGCATGTATCTGGTCAAAATCGCTGACAGAAATAATTGCAGGAGATTAAAGAACCCAGTAATCCTAGGCTGAAATTATTTCACCCAGGCAGTACATACATGTAACCAGGACCAGTATTTGAAAGGTAATAAAATGTGTGTCCTGCTGAGACAAATTTCTCTAAGAGTGGTCAAGTGTCAACAAACTGATAGCTTAAGCCCCTGTTGTCTGGCTGGCTAACAGATGTCAAACCACTCCATACCCCATTACCGCCAACTAGATATTAATCAGTGGACATGACCTGAAGTAGGTCAAATATCTGTTTACTCAAATCCCACACTCATATCTCAGGATACTGCCCTCTTACAAATGCCCTCATATCCCCTCTTTGAATCAATATACTGCTTTACCTGTATTGTAGGCCTATATGAAGTACAAGAAAACTTATTGATGCAGATGCATCAATGCCGGCGGAAACGTTTGTAGCTTATAATCTGCGTATTACAAGCCGATTACGTGTGCAACTGGTGAATACAGGTCACGATGCACCATTATGGTTAAAAAAACCGTCGATTTGTTTGTTTGCATTAAAGGTTTGACTAATGTAGTTCGCGCAAGGACCCATCTGGAAAGTTTGGGGTTAGCCGGAAGTTAAGTGCTTGCTGGCAAAATGTGCACATGAACCGCATGTCCAACTAGGACTTTGAAAGTAATGTTCTCTGGTTGACGTATTAAGTCACTTCATATAGCCTGATGTAAGAGTTCGCGCTGTGGCATTATATGGGACCCATCATCAAGCCACTATTTCTTCATTGATGTGTGTCATTGTAAATTAAGCCTAGATCGACTTTCTCTACACATCAATCCGATCCGCGTGTTTTACTGTTTCGAGTTTTTAGTAACTCGTAGTTCAATCTCAAACATTTTGCTGCAGACGTACAGGTGAATAACTTGATCATGTATGGTCATCGATTTGGTCTCTCAGCCATAATAAAATAGTACTAAGGGACATTTATTCGATGAATTTATTATAACAGAATTAATATTAATGTGTTAACCACGAACGGGTGATACAATCCTGTCGTTTTACGATATGAAACTAGTTGGATCACTCCACGGCACGTCTGTGAAGTATGGCTCGAGAAAACACCTGTTACTCGTCCAATATCAAGATGGCCGCTCCCATGTTTACTGAATTCAGATATCCGGCGGCGCTGCGCCGCCGGAAATAATTAGGGTCTAATGCAGTCAGAGAATTAGAAACTGGTGTAAAATATAAATGCGGCACATTTTGATATATGATCTATCTATGTACGAACTGAGTTCAATCAGTGGAATACATCTGATTTTATGGAATGGCCAGGACAAATAATAAGAAAGTGGCAACTCTTTTGGAGTTGCTGATTAAATATGGAATATATCATACATGTAGTTACTGTATATAGGTAATTTGCTAATATTATTTCTATCAATGGGCATAATTTCTCACCAACTGATATTAATGGTGTACGTATGAATTATTTACTCTTCTCCAAAGTTTCTAATAGGCATGTGTTGCCTGACAATGAACAATGTTCAATTATTTTAACACATCAGTTGTGATTTTCTATTTATCAAACATTTTTGAACAATTAGAATGAAAGCTGTTGGCATTTTTGCTCTGCCTTTTTAACTGGTATTTTTGGTTGAGCTAGTACTCAATTAACTTGAACAGAGGTTGATTCCTGGTGGCATATCATTATGATGGTCTTGACAATTCCATGCTTATATGGAGCATGAAAGACCAAAGCAGTCGTTTTAGACATTTCCTCTGAATAGTAACATTTTTCAATTATTTCCCAAGTATATTTAAAAGAGCAGTCCCCCTTCAAAGCCTTAGGCTCAAGTTTGTACAGAAAATGTATGTCTGTAGATATTACATGTACTTACCATAGCGGTCATTAGAGAACCCTTTTCCAAGAAAGTGGAAAATTGATGAGAGTTATACATGTATGATCACCTGTGTATGCTAATAAAGTATCAGCAATATTTTGGTAATCTAGTGTTTACTGTTTTCACATTTCCTATTATTATCTCAATGCATTTATACATAGATTTTGTTTGATGCTGCAGATTATGGTTGCCAGTGTCCTCTATGGCACAGTTTGTGGAAAATTATCCAGCTACCTACCTAGTGTAATTTTTTCAATCATACAATGATACATGTACATGTGTATGCTGTTATTTCAATTGTTTAGAATTTAGATTTAAGTGTGACAGACAGAACAAATCTTTATGGTGGAATCTAAATTCTCATTTCATCTATCACAAATTGCTATCTAACCTAGATTTAAGGCAAAATTTCAAAGACCAATAGATTCAATGGAATCCAAATCAACCAAGCACTGATTAACGATTGCTAAAGTTTTAATATTCGGTTAAGGTCACTGACATATCAAACCACTGGTTTCCCTGCAGTTACTTAAGAGGCGTTTATTCATCATGAATTCAAATGGCAAAGAAACTTCTTCAGGCTGTTTTCCTGGAATCTTTTCTCCTATCCTGAGCTGAAATAATATCCACTCACCATGTCCAAGTTTGAAGACTTACATGTATCAGTCCAATAGGTCCATATACCGGACACGAAAATGACAGTTCGCACAAAATGAAATCACAATTTGGTTGCCATGGCAACTGCAATATTGGATCAATGTGGTAAATGACACATCGTCTCCTCAATATGTATCCACCCACCAAATATTAAAACTGGAAATAAAAGCCTAAAACCTTGAAAATAGAGGGGGCGGGGTATTCAAACCCCGGAAATATATTGGGCGTGGGGTCTTCATTACCCTGAAATATATTGGAGGGGTCTCCATTACCCTGAAATATATTGAGGGGGGGGGGGTATTCATAACCCTGAAATATATTGGGGGGGGTATTCATAACCCTGAAATATATTGGGGGGGTAAACAAGTAAATATATTGGGGGGGGGGGTGTATTTTTAAAAACCATCCACCGGGTACTTTTAAAAGGATTCATTTGATTTCATGGGCGGGGTGGATGGTTTAGTTATTTGGGGGGGTGTCTGTGTGAAATGTATTGGGGGGTCAAAAAGAGTTATTATTAGTGAAGGGGGGGGTGGACTACAATTTTATTATGGAGGAAAGGGTATTCTTTGCCTCAGAAATATATTAGGGGGGAGCGGGTGTCGATCAAAAAAAAAGAATTCACCCGGGGGGGTACATTTAGAAAACCATCCACAGGGGGGGGGGGGGCGTTTTAAAATTGCAATGGCCCATTGTATGCTGGAGAACTGAGAGTTATTGTTCATTTCTGTTGTAAAACACACAAGATTTGTAATTGTCGACCGGTTGGACCGAAAACCGTAAGTAGTATACAAAGGCTATTTCGATTCGTATTGGTGTCAGTGCGCATGCGCGAGAAAGATTTTGTGGCGGTCATGTGGCGGTGTGCGCAGGAGTGTTCTGCGCAAGAGTGACGTCATGTATGACGTCACTTCCGGTCTGCGTGAATCGGACGTGTGTATTTCTCCGCGGTGATGTGGTCCGGTGTGGTGATGCGGTCTGGAACTGACGTCATTCTGCGCAGGCGCAGTAGAGAAAGGGTATGGAAATAGACGTTTTGGGGTCTAGGTGGGCCACTAGTGGGCCGATTGGGTCGAGTGAGGTATCAATGTGAAGCAGTCCTGAGGGAGCATCCATCTGGACTAGTGTATCGTTCGTTGTCAACCTTCTACGCATGCACAGACAGGGAATTGTGGGAAAAGTGTACGGAAATAGACGTTTTGGGGTCTAGGTGGGCCACTAGTGGGCCGATTGGATCGAGTGAGGTATCACTGTGAAGCATTCTGCGAAAGGAGCATCCGACTGGATGGATGTGACGTAAGACTGACGTCTTTCTGCGCATGCGCAGCAGACCAAGTAATCGGAAATAGACATTTTGGCGCCGACATGGGTCATTATTGGTCCGATGAAGTCGTATGAGGTCTTATTTTGAAGCCCTCGTGAGGAAGCATCCGACTGGACTAATGTGTTGTCCGTGTTCAATAGTCTGCGCATGCGCAGTCTGACCGTAGTATAGAAAGCAGCCATTTTGGGGGGGTGTTTGGGTTACTAAACCACTATGGGTCCATGGTTGTGGTTTGGTGGTGTGGGTTCTTCGCAAGTGTGTGACGTCACTTCCAGTTTCACTAAAACTACCTTCGAACCCAGAAGAGTTCCAATTTTCCCTTAGACTTAGGGTCCGGATTTTCCATCCGGGTTTACCCCGGCCCGGTCCGGCCGCAGTGCGCGCGGGTTATCCGGCCGCACGCCTGCGCGGCATCACCGGAAGTGCGCGGCTGAATTTCGGGTCAAAAGGTCAAAGATCACATCCAGGTCAAAAGATCAAAGGTCTCCCTTTCGGCAATGTTCGGCAACAATGTTGCGGCATCGATATACAGAGCTTGAACACAAAAAGGGGATTGCAAATTAACCTGGCTCTCCATCTTGGCTCTGCAACCGTAGAGATGAAGGTGTGAGGCGTAGAGAGACGTGTTTTATAGACCATGTCACTTTTATACACCTACATAGAAGTACCCGGATGGACGCGCGCGCGCTCGCCCGGACAAGCCGCGCGCGCTGCGGCCGGGCCGGGCCGGGGGGAAAACTCGGATGGAAAATCCGGACCCTACGTCTAAGGGAAAATTGGAACTCTTCTGGGTTCGGAGGTAGTTTTAGTGAAACCGGAAGTGACGTCACACACTTGCGAAGAATCCACACCACCAAACCACAACCATGGACTCATAGTGGTTTAGTACCCAAACACTCCCCCCCCCAAAAATGCCTGATTTCTATACTACGGCCAGACTGCGCATGCGCATACTATTGCAAACGGACGATACATTGGTCCAGTCGAATGCTCCTTCACGAGAGCTTCAAAATAAGACCTCATACGACTCCATTGGACCAATAGTGACCCATGTCGGCGCCAAAATATCTATTTCCATATACTTGGTCTACTGTGCATGCGCAGAATGACGTCAGTTTTACGTCACATCCACCCAGTCGGATGCTCCTTCACGATTGCTTCACATTGATACCTCACTCGACCCCATCAGACCATTAGGGGCCTACCTAGACCCCAAACCGTCTATTTCCATACCCTTTTCCCACAATTCCCTGTCTGCGCATGCTGAACACGGACGATAGACTAGTCCAGGGGAATGCTCCCTCACGACTGCTTTAGATTGTTACCTCACTCGACTCCATCGGACCAATAGTGGCCCACCTAGACCCCAAAACGTCTATTTCCATACACTTTGTCCACTGCGCATGCGCAGAATAACGTCAGTTCCACGTCACACCAACCCCTCGGAGGTTCCTTCACGAATGCTTCACAGTGATACCTCACTCGATCCATTCGGCCCATTAGTGGCCCACCTAGACCCCAAAACGTCTATTTCCGTACCCTTTTCCCACAATTCCCTGTCTGCGCATGCGCAGAATGTTGATAACGAACGATGCACTAGTCCAGTTGGATGCTCCCTCACGACTGCTTCACATTGATACCTCACTCGACCCAATCGGCCGATTAGTGGCCCACCTAGACCCCAAAACGTCTATTTCCATACCCTTTCTCTACTGCGCATGCGCAGAATGATGTGAGTTCCACGTCACACTCATTCCTTCGGATGCTCCTTCACGAATGCTTCACATTGGTACTTCATACGACTCCATCTGGCCAATAGTGGCCCACCTAGATCCCAAAACGTCTATTTCCATACGCTTTGTCTACTGCGCTTGCGCAGAATGACGTCAGTTCCACGTCACAGCCATCCCGTCGGATGCCCTTTCACGAATGCTTCACTTTGACACCTCACTCGATCCAATCGGTACACTAGGGGCCCCTCTCGCCCCTGAATATTGCCGGAGAATGCCGGAGAATTTGGGACTACTTTCTGTCCGCGGAGGCAGACCGCATCACCACCAGACCGCATCACCGCGGAGGAATACACACCCCCGATTCACGCAGACCGGAAGTGACGTCATACATGACGTCACACTTGCGCAGAACACTCCTGCGCACACCGCCACATGACCGCCACAAAATCTTTCTCGCGCATGCGCACTGACACCAATACGACTCGAAATAGCCTTTGTATACTACTACCGTGTTGTTCTTCACAAATCATTGGGTCAAAAAACGCCTTAAAGTGGTCATTTACGACAGTTTAAAAAACTTTACCTATAAGAGGTAACAACGACACAGTTCTGTAGTTTTTTACTTGATGTTTGTCACCGGATTTGAATATTGGCACAACATTTGCATATTTCAGCACATCTGGAAAAACACCGACATGTTGAACAGGCGACACAAAGGAACACAAAGTTCGTCCGCACACATCTTTAATACTTTACCCGTGATATTGTCATAGCCACAAGATTTGAACGGAATAAGTTTGACAATGCAGAATATATTATCCTTTATAATCGACACATTGTATGTACCGTCACGTCTAAAGATATTATGCCAATAAATTATTCATTATTATTTAAAACATTTTTTTCTTTTTATTGGAATATAATTGTTTGTTTTGAAAGGAGATGGTATTGTAAGGCGGGGTTTTTACCCACAGCCAGCCGACTCATATGAATGTACATTTCTTCTCTCCATCTGTCAATCACAATGCAATGTACAGCTTGTCGTCGGCGGCTACTGTCAATCAACGGACTGAATGTTACGGTGAACCATGCTAGCTTCACATATTTTCGATACCAAGGGGTTATTATTTCATCACGTTGCAGTCGATTTTACATGCACATATTGGAGAATAAATACACAATTTAGGCGAATATATTGCCGTTGTAACAGCTAGCGACTGATCGTTCGATTTTAACGTTTGACTAGTCCGTAATGTCCACACGGTATCTTGTCATCGGTAAACAATATTTATTTTACTTTTAAATTGGTTCATAATGATAGACTGAAATCTTATTTCAGATATACTGAATGCAATTTCTTTTTACGAAAATGAGAAAGATTGAAATAACTTGTCGACGTCACACATGTTGCCCTCCTGGGATTCGAACTCGGTAAAAGAAAATTTCGAGGCGCTTGTGATCCAACGCGCGTATCCACTACACCACGACATACGAACAACTGTAACAGGCTATTTTGTCATTTTAATCTACTTACGAAAACTTCAAACGTTATGTTTCATAACTTTTCATTTTTTAGTATGAAGGACTCCTTGGACCAAAAAGATGTTCGAACAGTGATGATATAATGCAACCGCACAACACCAGGTTAAATGGCGTTTTGGTCCAAGGGGTCCTTCGCGTCTAAATGCGTGTCTGAAGGACTCGATTTAGACCCTTTTTTCACGAAATAGCACAAGCTGTGGATTTCAGTTTCATGTCATAACTATAATCATAACGCAATCGCACTAAAACTTTCACATATTGTGTGCTTATATTTTCTCTTGCCGATACATTAAAACACAAGCATTTTTAGGAAATTTTATTTTTTCGATTTCAACCGCACCACGTATGGGCCAAAATCCCGCCTTATCGTACCATCACCAAAGTACCCAACTTATACGGAGACTTCAATTTCGCACAGTTAAGATTGCAGAAATTACGGACAGTTGAAATGTATGTACAAAACCCTTAGCCCAAGCAAGAGTAATCTCACGTTTATATTTGAATTTCCCGGACAGTAAAAATTTATTTCTTTGACGAAAAAAATAATTCTCAATATATTTTCCTGTAAGCCTTCTTTTGTCTATCCAAGATCTCTCAGAATCTCCGAGAAGTTAGTGAATCTTGGTTTCTGCGCAGTTAAAATAGATATTAGTACACAATTTTTACCTACGGACAGTTGAAAATCTCCAGGGAGTAAAACTTGATTTCCGCGCAGTTTAAATTTATATCGAGTTGAAAGTCATACATAAACTTATTTCAAGCGAACTGGATCTCCGGCAGTCAAACTTGATGTTAGACTGAATTGAGACTCATTTATCCATTGGTTAAGTGAACGCAAGTGCAATTCGTTGTCATGACCTGGGAATCATCGCGTTTGAATATGTACCAACTGTGAAAATGCGAATTCCCATAACAAATCTTTCTGCGCGAAATCTCAACTGCGCGGAAAATAAGTAACTGCGCGGAAAATAAGTTTTTCAGCCCAGAGATTCGCAAGAGTCGATTAATCGACCACCCATCATTCGTTATCATGACCTGCATGGGTTCATCGTGATGCAGGGGGGTGTCATCAACTTTCAACACACCGGATCTGTTGTCGAACCCCGTATAAAGAAACAATAATAGAAAAAGAACTGGCTAGTATTAATCAGGTTTATACAAAACAACTCAAAGTGCTTTGATGACTTGTTTCAAGATAACAGTAGATCTAACTGAGCGGAGCCTGTTCCAACTGCGCGGAAAATAAGTTTTACTCTCGCTCTTTGTCATTCGCTCAACTCCCAACAGAGTGGACAGTTAAAATAAAAGGCAAGTGGAAGTTTGTATTACACTAATTTGGGCTGCGAAATCCGTACGGGAAGCGGTCCTTAAACTGCAATTTCAATCAAGTATTACACTAAGTAGTGCATATTCGAGCATGATGATTCCAAGTGAAATGATAACGAATAAGGTAGGATAAGGTGCTCTAATATTAGCGATTCCATTCCAGCGAAGCGAATCTCCGGGCAGTGAAACATAATTTCCGCGCATTTGAATTTCGTTCTCTCTCTT